>JAECUM010007342.1:0-72970 GCA_016617855.1 Megalonaias nervosa | reverse complement strand
CCATTAGTTGGTGTTATCAAGGACTGAAAATCTAGTTCCATGTTCCATTAGTTGGTCTTATCAAGGACTGAAATTCTAGTTCCATGTTCCATGGGGTTGGTCTGATTAAAGAAAGAAGATATAGTTCCATGTTCAGGGTACAAAATGACAGGACTAAGTCTTACTGTTGAGATGGTTTTCTGAGTTAAAAGATAGAAAGAATGAGATTTACTAGAGAAAGAGACAGACAGACAGACAGACTTACCAAAGTAAAAAAAAAACATACAAAGTCATGTAACTTAAGTTGTTGAGGTGGTTTTCTAAGTTCACAGATAGAAAGATGCTGATTTATGAGAGAGAGAGAGAGAGAGAGAGAGAGAGAGAGAGAGAGGGGTACCTGCTGGTTGAGCTGTTGAATGTTATCTATATTGAGCTTCAGACGAGAATGGAGATCCTCTATTGTTGCCATCCTGCTCTGTACCTCTTGGTCCTGCTCACTTCTGTCGAGGCAGAAAAACTAATGATTAACCTTTCTCAGAACTATTACAATAGATCAGAAAGGTACAACAAAACAGTAAATTTCTTCATTGCCCATTTTAATAAATGAAGTAAACTCTGGAACAAAGAAGCAAACATTTAATATGCCAAAAAAAAGTAATTCATTCCATACTAAACAATCATGAATTGAAAGACCTGATCATAATGTAAAGCAAAGTTATTTATCCTTTCATTATTATTTTTTTTGTTCTCATTCAGTTTTAAAGGCTATCTCTCAAACTAGAACCAATAATGTCCAATAACTGAGCTACTATAGTCCAATATTGTCTTTGGTAAACATGTATGCTCAGCTTTCAATTAATGAGATGATTTAAAAACCAGTGTTAATTTTGATTACTGCTGATGGTAAACCTTGTTTATTAGCTAAAGTATCATTAAAATACCTTCAGTGGTTCAAAAATTATTTTCCAAAGAAGAATACAAGTCACAGAATTTCATTTTCTGTTGCTGTGACCTTGAACTTAAGGCAGGGGGTATGTGACATGTTGTCTAGTCATGATACATACTGCAGCAAAGTTTCATTAAATCTCTCCAATCATTGCAAATGTTTGGGCTTAACAAGCAAATGTTAGCAGACAGTTGGTCAGATGAACAACGCCATAACATAATATACCCGACTTAAGATGGGTGTATAAAATGGAACTGAAACAAGGTACGTTCCTTAGAGTACTCATAACAGTCAACTCTGAGACTGAAACTAATGATTTACAACCTTAGTAGGCTGCTGTCCCTGTCCTCAGTTTCTTGTTATTACTACAGTAAAACCTGTCCTGAGAGACCACTGCTGTGAGAGACCACTGGTTCTGAGAGAACAGAATCTTCATGCACAGATATATGGATTATATAGTGTTTTGACCAGTTATGAGAGACCACCTGTCTTGAGAGACCATTATTTTTTGGCAGAATGGGTGGTCTTTCAAGATAGGTTCTGCTGTATTATGATCATCTTCATACTGCTACTTTCTTCATTAACTTTGGTGACATTAAAGCAAATGTTCACTTACTCATGCTCTTCTAGCCGAGACCGAAGCTGATTCAGGAGGACCTGCTGATGAGCTGAGTGATTCTGTAGGGCCTGCAATAAAAACAAAACATTACAACATGATTGACACAAAAGGCGGGAATAACATTATTTCTACTGCAAATATATTAAACAAAATCAACTGTGGTCTGTGAATCTATGCTTCAATTATTCTTCTATGGCTTAAAATACGTATAGCACCAGGAATAAAACAAAACTTTGAAATTGACTAAGAATGCTGATAAATTTACAGTAAATCAGACTATACAGTAAATTAGACCATGTGAAACACCTCAGCAATATACTGGTAAATAAAGTAAAACATGTTTATAACAAACTTATCCTATCTTTACTGTATGCACAATTTAATATATACCTTTGATAATGTATCATCTAGTATGCAATCCATTTCATACTAAGCTATAAATTCATTTTAGTACATATTTCATATTATTAATGCATCATCCAGTATGCAATCCACTTCAAAATTATCTGCAAATTCTTTTCATTACATATTTCATAATAATACTGTATCATTTTATTATATATTTGATATTAATAATGTATCATCCAGTTTGCAATCCATTTCATACTAATCTGTAAATTCATTGTTATTATATATTTTATAATGAAACACTGAACTGTAACAATGGGAAAAATTTTATCACCATATTTGCAATATAAATTTTGGAACTACATGTACTTTATTTCCCATTTTATATCTACTCTTGTGTATGTTATTTGAGCTTGTATTTCTATATTTAGGTCTATTTCAATTTTTCTTCTGCTTCTTCTCTCTCTCCTTCATGATGAACAGATCTTAAAATGTGTCAGGACTGTAGACCCTCTAGTACACATCTATTTGGAGATGTCATAAAAAAAATCCCTTAAAATCATCTCCAAACAACAACAAAAATAGGCTTCCGGTATTATCTTGTTTAAATTAGTTTTCCACATGAACATAACTGCCAACAACAGAGTAAAAAAAATTCTGACTGCTTATGACAAAAATACTGATTAATAGGAACAGATATTGATTTTTAAAACTTTTAATGTGCATATAACTACTAACAACATCTACAATAATCAGTAAAGCCAGACAATAACTCGGTTAATTATTTAATGTCAAAGATGCATGTGTTGCACTCTTGAAACTTCTGAGTAAGTCATCAGATACAGGCTGTTTATAGGAGCCTTTTCCACACCTGGTCTATTAATCATTATTGATTCCAGTGTACCATCTTTCACTGATGATCTGAATTTTGTGTGATTGTTTTTTACTGAACTAAAAATCCTCTCACAATCAGCATTAGAGTGTGGTAAAGAAAGAAGTCATAACATAAAATAGCTCACACAACTGTTTTCGTTCTAGTGCACAAGTAATCCTTTGCGATTTTACTGTCTGGAAAGAGTGTGTGAAATAAATCACCTTCATGAATTGCAACTAAAGAGGAAGGTTCCTTTCTAAAAGAAATTTAGTAAAATGAACTTCCGATCAAATTACATTAAGGTTCTCTCTTGTATTTATAAACATTGTTAAGTTCAGGCTGTGCTGTTGATGATGAAGCAGCAAGTTGATGTTTATCAGCTATTTCATGCTGTTTTATGCCATGGGCACCTCCATGTCCAATAGTGAAATCACAATTTGCAAACTGCCAAGTTTTCTCCTTTATTAGATGGTTTCAGAAATTTAAACATGATGGCATGATTGTCCTTGTTCCAGTTCTGTTTCCTTTTCTTTGCTGGAGAAAATTCTGAATCTTCTGCTTTCCTTTTCGACATGACAAAGATGAGATACAGTGATAGTGGCACATACTTTGTGCAATCCAATATGGTAGCCATGATTTCGAATGAACCAATCATATTTTAGAATTCAATACCCTTATATACATGCAGTACATTTACTCTAAGAATAGAAGCGGGTGTCCATTCTATATAGAAAATTTCAAGGAAATTTTTCATTTAATTTAAAAAAACATGGATTTTTAACATGAAACATGTACACATGTATTCAGGTCCAAAATATGGGAAAAATGGGACACTTGGGCAGCTATGCATGAATCCTGCAAATTGTAAGTGACTAAATTTAAATAAACTGTTGCTATTCAACATCCTGTCACCTGTATATTATCTTGTGCTTTTTACGTTTTACAGAAAAATACTTGATTAAGTATAGCTATAAAATGGTTTAAGTAGCGATTTTATAACTCTCAACACACTCATGTTTGAAAACAATGGAGAAACTGGGCATTAATGAGTGCTGACTGCACACATAAATTAAGTGACAATTAAAATTTGGGTGCATTGTCTGTAACTGAACTAGACTGCAAGCTTGCCATGGCCAAGAAACCATGTTTGAATGCCAAAATGAACAAAATAAAGTGCCAAAATCCATACAAGTAAACCCACCTTCATTGAAATCTTTTGTTTTAAAGATGCTATGATCTGAACTTTGTTGGATGTGACTGTTCTGTGATGTTTGTACAGTACCCCCACCCCAACAATGTTAACTGTATCAATCTGTGCACAAAATGTGTTCATGGAAATAAAATTCTCTTAATTTCCATTTGAAATTAGTCATCTGCCTTGAAAAATATGTAATAAAATAAAAATCTACATTTTTTTGAGTAGATATAAGGAAATATGCACCCATGACAATGCAATGTTTCCCACTTTACTCATGAAATATTTTCCAATATCCACTGGTACTTTAAAAAAATATCCTCAAAGTGTTAACCATGTTTCACTCCAAATTAATAAATGTAAATGCTAACCTTAAACCTTTCGGACTCGTTACGTCTCTCATCCAGTTCTATCTTCACCTTGTTCATCTGTCTCTGGGTTTTGTTCACCTGCTCCAAAAGGGCCCTGGGAAGTAAAAAGAGAAAAAGATTGTATTTAGTAATGGAAGGCATCCCTGATGGCAGATCTGCATCATGTAGAAGCTTTAAAAACCTTCATCCATGGATGCTTTCTGTCAAATTGGGTAAAATTGTTGTTTAGAAGTTTTGGAGAAGTTGTTTATAAGTTATTCTATTTTTATTTTAACAGTGGCCATATTTGATGGTAGACAGCATCAATAGTTGAAACTTAAATAAACTCTTTATGCCAGAATGCTTTGTGCAAAGTTTGGTTGAAATTGATCAATTCATTTTTGAAGCCCCCCCCCCCCAAACAGTAATAACTGACAGATGACAGATTAAGGCTAGGTGAGCTAATGATGGTGATTTAACTTTAATTCAAGCACATTTAATTTTATTTCATTTTTCAAGAGATAATATCAGTCAGGACATCTGTGTTTTTAGTAGTGGAAAAATCTGTAAGATACACATATTGGTAAATAAGAAATGAAAATCTGGAGATCAAACCAAATGTTAGCGGAGTTTGGGGGAAAAAAACCAAGAGGATTTTCTTAAGTATATAATCATTTCAAACAGTTCAACTTTCAAATAGTGTAAAAGGAAAATAATGCTTCTCAAAAAATGTATACATTCAAAAGCTTTCAAGCAAAGACCCTTCAAATTCTGGTAAACATTTACACATGCAGTACAGAAAACTTTGGTAATCATTTATAGGTGCAGTACTAAATGAGTTTGGTAACCATTTATAGATGCAATACTAATTAATTCTGGGAACCATTTACAGGTGCAGTACTTGATAATTCTGCATGATCAGCATGTTTTTTAATTCTTATGATACAAGTTGCACATAACACATTGTATTTTTTTGTTAAAAATAATCACTGGGTAAATTATCCTACCATACAAGAAAATAACTAAAATGACGACAAAACTCATTTGCATACTTACAACTAAATTACAGTGGTCCCCCTCTTATATGGCCACCCCTTCTGCACCGGGAAAGTGACCTTATAAGACGGGTGGCCTTTCCAGAGGGGGTCTAAACTTTTTGTGAGAAGTATATGTAATGTGTGTAGTAAGAAAGCTACATTCTTCAAAGCATTTAATATCTTCGTTTAAAAGTAACATTAATTATTAAAAGGTTCTTCTTGTTATAACAATAGACTTATTTCAACTGAATATGCATTGATAGTTCTTATTCTTGGCATAAGTGTGACGTGTGAGAGGGTGTTGTTGTCATGCACATTGCAAAACCATTCAAAAACGTCATTTAAATCTTGGTACATACATAATTCTCTTCCCATTTGCTCCATTTTCCCACTGCTGCTGAATAACCTCCTTCTCGGTTACGATGTTGTTTATTCGAGTCTTTTCAACATAAAATTGTTTTATTCGAGTCTTTTCTACCTAAAATTGTTTGGCAAGTCACCCGATGTCGTCCAGTAGAATAACCGACTTTTTTCTAAAATAATCATCTCCGTTTACGTGATGATCTGCTAATGTTTGGTAATGATTTATTCGAATGTTGCTAACTGTATGCGATTTAATTATGCAGACAAAACTTTTATACAGCGGATGAAATGCCTTCTTTGTAAAGGAAGCGATAAATGTGTTGTCACATGATTTTTCGGTCTTTGCCTGGTACCCTGTTTTGTTCAAGGTTAATTTCTCTGTGTGTGTGTCTGCACAAAATCTATTTTTTGCCTATGCTGTCCCTGTTATGATCTTGACAATTACGTCCTGTTGTAATCATCAATGTTGCCAACTACAAGACTGATAAAACAATTTTTTCTGCATTTAAACAAAATGCCATGTGTTTTTAAAAGTAGCGATCTTGTCACGTGATTCATTAGTCGCAGTCTGGTACCCTATTGTGTTTACATTTCTTTACACTAAGTGAGAGAAGCCAAAATGGCTGTGATATGTACACAGATTTGACCTGAACAATAGCATCTTGCTGCCGTTAAGATTTGTAAACTTGACAATTATTGTCAGTAATAATAGCCACTAATTATGAAAGTGAACAAGCTCAACATCTTACTAAGGGAAGCTATAAAGGCTATCAAACCATTTTCCCGCTGACTTGTGTATTGTACATCAATACCGCCACTTCTCAGCTGTTACTACTGTTCAATAATTGTAATCTTAACAATTATCTGAGTGACTAAACCAGACATCTCATGATAACACAGCAGTAAGGCTAATCAAATTACGTGTACTTACCTTTTTGTATGGATTAAAATTTGAGTCTTTCTCAGCTTTATGGAATAAATGTGGCTTCTCATGAGGCGTAAATGATTTAATATTAACCTTAGTGGTACATGTACTTCAGTCAACACTTCTTTAAGTAACGAAAACCTGACATCGGGAAACAGAAATCGGATTACTTAACATACGTTATGAATAAAATACTGGTTCTAGATACATATTACAAAATAAAATGCGGCCGCTTGTGAGGGGTAAATTTTATATTTTTGCACTAATATGCTGTCCATTGGTCATGTTAGCGGGGTGGCCTTTTGTGAGGGGTACTTTTGAACACAAACTCGTCAGTGCCGACAGATTCTGGCCATAAGGAGCGGGTGGCCGCTGGTCAGGGGGGCTGTTCAAGAGGGGGACCACTGTATATACACCACAACTCTGACTAATAAAATATACAACAGCAGATGTATTCTTATGAGTAATGATAACGTTTCCTTGCACCAAATGAACTCCTTTCTTATTCATACTTACTCCTTTTCAGCCGTCAGGGTCATTATCGCCTTGCTCTGCTCTCGTATCTTGTTTCCCAGCTTTTCATTAGCCAGTCTGTCGTGAGAAAAAAAGCATATGTAAATATTTTTTCTTTCATTCTATTCTCTGCTGGGAGAACATCAAAGCCAATACTGATAATAACAAACACAACAGTTTTCTATTCTAGTGAAAATTATTAAATAAGTTAATAAACTATGGCAAAATACAGTGATAGATCAAACACACAATATGTAACTGTTTCTTTTTCTGTTAGAAAGAGTCTACATAGTCACTGCCCTGTCTGAATAGTAAATTTCTACCAAATGTTTCAAACATGGTATAATCTGAAGCTACTCCTCCAACTTTCATTATCTCATAAAGCAGGTGTCTAATACCTTCCATGAATTGGCAATCTAACAAATGTGATTTTGCATTAAATCTGTTCCACATATAAGTTCAGATTAAACAGAGGCCAGATGAGTGCTGACTAAACCGGATAAATTTTTTTTCTTTATTCTTGATAGAAAATCCTATCTTTTTTTAAAATAAAGTATTTCAGTGAAGCTCCAATCTTCAAGCACAGCCCTGTTTTATTTAGGTACTGGAAATGCTGAAAGAGTGCTCTCCCTTACTTTTGTTCCTGTACCCATGTGTTGACATTCTGCACTACCAGTTCACTCTCCCTATGCAGCCTATCTCCATTAGTTCTGGACTCCTCTAGCGCAATTCGCAGGCCCTTAATCTCCTCGTTAGCACTGCGATAATTCTGTCGTATAAGGTCAAGCTCATTGTGCAACTTCTCAGCCTGCCATGAGAATTACATCGTCTTTATATGCAGGTAAAACTGCACTGATTTAGGTATAAATGGAAATGTATGAACATGGTCTTCTTAAGCAGGTGATCTTTATAAACACAGAAGTATAGTATGAATAGTGGTATAGTATGAATGGTAGTAAAGTATAAATAGCAGAGCATGAATATTAATATAGTATGAATAGTAGTATAGTATGAACAGTAGTATAGCATGAATAGTAGTATTATATGAGTACTAAAGTAAGAATAATAGTAAAATACAATCAGTAGTGTAGCATGAATAGTAGTATAGTATGAATAGTATTATAGAATGAATAACAGTATAGTATGAAAAGTAGTGCAGTATGAATAGTATCACATGAGTAGTATAGTATGAATAATAGTAAAGTATGATTAATAGTAAAGCATGAATAGTAGTTTAGTATGAATAGGAGTATAGTAAGAAAAGTAGTATAGTGTAAATAGTAGTTTAGTTTTTATTAGCACATCGGCAGCAACTGTATGTTGTGACAATAGACTATAGTACATTTTAAAACTGCATGTAACAGCAGAAACATGACCACCAAATACTCCAAAATTACATGTCCACCAAAGTAAAACCTTAGTACATGAGGTAAGACACTTTAAAAGCTAGATAATAAAAGCATCTCATTGCTAAATTGAAAAAGTCTCTTAGTAAGTGCTTGATGAATGAACGAATGGTACAAATTTTGTTATGCTCATGGTAAATTGACTGTACATGATTTTCATTTACTTACTCATTTTTAACAAGTGATGGGGGAGGGATGATTAATTAGATTTAGGGAGAGTTCCACAACTGCACATCCCAGACAAAACACCATGCAGGTGGTCAACAGAGCAGGCTTGAATGTATGGTACTCTTTAACTTTAATGTTGTTCATGGAAGCCAAAAAAGTGGACCACCTTACAGGTGTTGTTGCTTTATATCAAGATATTTTATACATCATATTACTATTATATAATAAAATGGGATCCATGAACATAGCCACCTCATAAAAGGGACGATCTTATACTAAGGTGTCTTGTTATGAGGGAATACTGTATTTGTAGTTTGTTCATTGGCAAAATGTACACTGTTGCACTAAGTTATGAAAATTATGAATCAAATATTTCAAATATTTAGTTGTCTTGAAAACTTTATGCTTGTGAAAATACAGTGATTTCAAGTTTTTCTAATGAAATTAATTGCAGTTAACTTATGGCCACAGGGGAGATAACTCTGTCAACTCAGAGCATGATATCTTCAAATGCAACAAAGCTTTAGTTTAGAAAATAATTCTGAACACTTTACCAATGTAGTATTTTAAAAATAAATAAATCCTGTATGAATGAATGAATGACTGAATGGGCATTTAACTTTGAACTGGTTGCCTTAGATGTGTAACAGTATCTGGTCTATTGGTTTAAAATACTTTCATTTAAAATGTGATAATGGCATGCTGACAGTTTGGTCCACATACAGATTTTTTATTTCTTTACATACAGTACAACTATTGTAAACAAAAGACATTCTTAAGGTCATCCTGCATTTTACTTGGTCAAAATGTCAAAACTGTAACAATGTACTGAACCTCAAACACCTTCAACATTGACCTAAGTCTTTGGTGTGGATGGATAGACAGATAGAAAGACAACATGGATGGACATACAGCTAGACAGACAACATTTATAGACATGCACATGGAAACTAATTGATATGTCAAGTTTCTGCCAACGCAGGCCTCACAAAAATGGATATTAGTCTGTGTCAGATGCTCAATCAAACAAATGATATTTATGTTTAATAATGCCATGGATGACAAGTGAACCTTTTGTTGAAACTAGCATCAATTTAATAAGGGAGCATTTCAAAATAATTCTAATTAGCTGATCTTTAATTGAGTAAACTGCAGAGACTCACAAAATTACAAGAAGATTTGAGAACAGGTTCAATTCACCATATTTGAAATAAAAACTGAATTGAGAGGATTACAGCTTAAACAGAATAACACGCAAAGGAAAATTACCGCAGTTTGTAAAGTTAACATTAAGACTTTAGGGAATCATACCTCATCTATCTTAAGCTTGTATTTTTCTTGCAAAGAACTGAGCTCTACTTTGAGCACCACAATTTCTTCTTCCTTGGCGGAGAGTTCCTGAAGGCTTTGTCGGTTCTTGTCATGTGTCTGGAGGAGATCTTGTTGAACCTCTGAGTATCTCATATCCATTCCTTTCAACTATAACAGACACATGAAAAAGATACATTCAATAACTTGTGTTCTTTTGTACTGTATATACTTATTTATAAGTCCAACTACAAACAACATGGACCTCGATCTGCTGTTGCATAATGTGCCAGCAGATCAGGGTCTATGCTACTTGATCTACAGATTAATCCTAATAAACTGCATAGACCCAGATCGGCCTGCCAATTATGTTAAAGTAAATCTGGGCCTATGTAGTTTGCAGGTGTACTCGACCTATGAGTCAGTCAGTATACATGGTATGACTTTTTGTCACTTTTATGATTGCTTTAAAAAAAAAAATTTAAAAAGACAAATAGAAAGGTCAACTTACATTTGCTCCTGACATTTCTTCTAATTTATGAGTTCACATACCATAATATACTTGCTTATACGTCCAATCCAAATGCAAACCCCGATATGCTTTTTACCATGACATAGAGGGGTGAGGATGAGATGGGAAGTTAACTTTGACCATCAGCTTGCTTTGACTTTCAATGCGACTTTAAATCTGTGGTCTAGCTTACCGTCAAAATCCACGAAAACGGATACTTCATGAAGGTAAAGTGACTCACTGTATGTGAACAAGGTAAGGTAATATAATGTTAACACCTGAATGCTGATGTCTCTGACACTTTTAGAGAGGTAATGAATACACCCATATCCCTACAGATTAATGCAACAGAGTTATATTTGTGTATTTCTGGATTTTAAATTTTGGAGTCTACTAACTGAATTAGAATTTAGTCTGACATGATACAGTATTTCTGCTGAAACAGTGAAATCTTTCCACCAATGATATTTATATCACATAATTTTAAAAACCTTTAATTCGTGTGGTACAAAGCAGTCCAGGTATATTCTCTTTAATTTTTTTTAACAAAGTATCTTCCATGTCTGCCTCTGGCATTCTCTTTGCCTGTGTATGCCTATTGTTCTAATAAAACAGAATACATTCCTATGCTCATGCTTAGCAGTGTGCCAGTAACCCTGACCTTTGAACTTTAGCTCTACCTGACCTTAAGTTCTTCAATTTGTCTCTAAGTAAACTTCCATACAAAATCTACAGACACAACACAATTATTAAAAAATCACCAGTTTGATGCTTAAGACTTGACAAGATCAACAAAGGATGGCAGGTGTCTACTTCATCTCCACAGCTGTATATTTTCGTGGCAAGAAAAATTAGCAATACAAAACTGAAACCAATAAAATAGGAAGTTAACTAGAATTAGGTCAAAGGCATGCTAAATCAATTTTGTAATGCTTCCAAGCTATGCTACTAAGGGTATGGCCTGACACAGGGACCATGGTTGCAACACTGCATAAGTGTATTCATCTCTTCATATCCAGTTAGTGCATACTTAACAGAGTGAGGATCTTAACATTTTCTAAATTATGACCAGTGGCATGAACCACAACCTGTGATAGATGCACTTGTGAACTTGTCTCCTCATAAACATTCACTGCATACATAGTTAGAACATGTGGATCTTAACAGTTTCCATGTTATGACCCAGGGGCAGCAATCACTCACCCCTGGGATAAAACCCTTGGGCATAATCATTAAACCCAACACACACCAACTGTCACATTTCCACCTACCATACTTCAAAACTGTAAAAGATTTTCAAAAACCATCTCCATGCCCAAGGTTCATAACAAAATACTGAAATCATTGACAGGCTATCCACAAACATACACTACATTACAGACAGACCACTCTAGTGGCCTAGTGGTTAGAGCATCCGCCTCAGATGTGGGAGGTCGCGGGTTGAACCCCAGCCGAGTCATACTAAAGACATATAAAGAATGTACTTACAGCTGCCTTGCTAGGTGCTCAGCATAATAATAATAATAATAATAATAATAATAATGAGTACTTTATATAGTGCCTAATCTTTAGAAGCTCTAAGCCCTTTACAACATTTGACAACACTTAAAAAACATACATAATGATATGATTACAAAAATAAAAACAAACACCACAAAATTAGATAACAGAAAACATGCTGTAAATATTTAAGGTAAGGAAACATCATTAGGTCTTTAAGTCTGTTCTTGCAGTTGAAATAGGTGAGTTTTAAGAGCGCTCTTGAATGAGATCACTGTGTCTTTGTGTCTAAGTTCAGTGGGCAATTCGTTCCACGTTGCTGGGCCCTGGTGTGCAAAAGAATGTTGTCCATATGATTTCATTTTCATAGTGGGAGTAATGAGAATACGAGTGTCAGAAGAGGAGCGTAAGTATCTTGCAGGTGTGTACACATGGGTGAGGTCAGATAGGTATGTTCGACTGGAGCCCGTCAGTGAAACATAGCACAGAGAACAAATTTTGTGTTTAATTCTGGATTGAATGGATAGCCAGTGTAGGGTACAGAGCAGGGGGGAGGCGTGCTCTGATCGTGGTACTCTAAGGATGATCCAAGAAGCTGTGTTTTGAACTTTTTGAAGTTTCTGGAGTAGATATTGAGACAAACCAGACAGAATTGAGTTACAATAGTCCAGTCTTGAAAGTACTAAGGAACACACAAGTGTTTTAGTGGCATCAACTGAAAGATACTTGCGAATGGAGCTGATGGGTCTCAGCTCAAGATATGCAGCCTTGCATATGTTCATGACATGTTGGTGCAATGAGAGAGTACTGTTGAGAGTAACACCTAGGCTGAGAGTAACACTGACTGTGTGAATTTAATGTTGGTGTTGCTGATATTTATTGTCTGAGGTAAAGGATGTGAATGAGAAAGTCTTTGTGTTGTAATCAGAATGGCTTCAGTTTTATCATCATTCATCTGCAGCTTGTTACATGTCATCCATGATTTCACATCGGAAATGCACCTCTCTACCCCTTGGATGGTAGCTTCAACTTCAGTTGGGTGGCTAGATTTGTATATTTGGGTGTCATCACCATACAACTGGCGAGACACTGGATGATGATCTATGACACTTGAGAGTGGCTGAGTATACAGAATGAAGAGAACAGGTCCAAGAACAGACCCCTGTGGAACACCACAACATAGATCAACTGGACTGGAGTGTTTTCCATTTGCGGACACAATTTGTGTCCTGTTGACCAAGTAGGATTTGAACCATAGTAAGGCTGTATCATGAATGCCAAATACATGCTGGAGACGGTGAAGTAATATATCAGGGTCTATTGTGTCAAATGCTGCAGACAAGTCAAGGTGAGTGAGGACTGTAATCTTTCCGCTATCCAAAGCAGAGAGAAGGTCATTAACTACTTTCAGAAGAGTAGTTTCAGTACTGTGGCAAGGGCGATATGCAGACTGTACATTGCTAAAAAGACTGTTTGAATTCAGATGAGATACAAGTTGGGATAGAACAACTTTTTCTAAGATTTTTGACATGAACTGGAGATTAGAAACAGGGCGGTAATTCTTTAAATCGTTATGGTCGAGTGTTGGTTTCTTCAGCAGAGGCTTTACAATGGCAGTTTTGTAAAATGATGGGAATTCCCCAGATGAGAGAGAGGTATTAATAAGATCAGTTAGTGAAGGCAATATTGGATCTAAGCACTCAAGCAGCAGTGATGTCGGAATCAGATCAAGTTCACATGACTTTGGTGCACTCTTCATCACAATTGTACGTACTAAATCCATAGAGACAGGTTCAAATGCTGCTAACGGTTGCCGCTTAAATTCTGTATCGCAACTGTATGGTGTGTACTGCAACTGTATGGTGACGAGTCAATTGAAATTGTGTTGTCAAGTTTATCTCTGATGGTTTGTACTTCGTTATGGAAGAAATTTGCAAACAGGTCCGGAAGGTCAACTAGAGAGAAGGTTGCTGGAAGTGGTGTACATTTGTTCCTTGACATTAGCTTGTTAGTAATCTCGAATAGCTCTTTACAGCTGGAACTTTCCGTGATCTTAGTACTGTAGTGGGCTGATTTCGCTGCATGGACTATGTTTGTGACATTCTTTTTAGCGGCTTCATAGATTTGCTGATGAATAGTCTGGTGGAAAGCCAAAGCCTCTCAGCTTTACGGTGGTCTCTTTTAGCAGTGTTAGAGGTTAGTGTTAGGACTGGTCGGCCTAGTGTCAGGATAATGTGACTACGTGGGATCATCATACTACATGTCTGTGACATGATGCCCCAGTGTTAGACATCGCTATAAATTGTCACACTGCAGACATTGTAGTGATATGACTGAAATATTGTTTTAAGCTACGTTAAAAATCCAAACCACAAAGACACACACACACACGCACTACAGACAGATGGACAGAATTCCTGCAATTTTTTTTCCAAAACATGTGGAATAATAACTGACTTCGCAGCCTCTTATAATATTCAGCTGAACATTGTTCATTTAAACTGTATTTATGACCTACCTCATCTTCTGATGCCTTGTTTAAAGCATGCACCTTCTGCACTTCATTCTTCAGGGCCTGCACCCTTTCTTCATATTTGGAGAGCTGTTCAATAGAAAACACAAAACAACCTTTATAATCTGTATTATGTGCAATTAATGTAACAACAATTATTTTTCCCAACATGAATACCTGCCCTAACTGCTTGGAAATTCTTTAAAAACACAGATGCACAATTTTCACTGTAAATTAAAAACTATTTGATATGGCTGGTTTGTGTTACAAGAAAAATAAATTTCAAAATTTTTTTCTTCATACAATTCCATTGTCTTGTAAATCCTTACCAGCAGGCAAAATAAGTATTAAAATTTGTACCTCTTCAGACATAGCCTGGTTCTGTTGTTGGAATCGTGACATCTCAGTGCGGAGCATAGCCACCTGCTGCGACTTCTCCCCAAGCTGTTCCATTGATTCTTTGTGGTTACCCTGCACTGTTGTCAGCTGCACACGCAGGTCATGTACTTTCTGCTCATGCTCCAGCAGCTGATGAAAAACAAGATAAAATAAACAGTCAACAAAAACCCACATTTTTCTTGAGTTTGCCTTTTATTTAGCCAAGAAAAAAGACTTTAATATTGATGCTAATCATAAGGTGGGATGGATATAGCTATCACAAACATCTTCCAAGGTGGGCTCAATAATAAAGAAATATATGAATGAAAAAAGAAGCCCATGTGGGCCTGATATTGTTCTTCTAAATTTACTAAGCAAGCTTATGTGGCATTTTCAGCGAGCATCTCTCAGTAATCTCACAACTTTTACACCATTTAAATTTTTTCCTATTTTATCATGGTCTGATAAAATTTCTTTCCAAAGATAAAGGCATAATTAATATGCATAGATCTCACCCTAATTAACAAATTCAATCAAATCAGGTGTGAAATAAAAAGGCTCAGCCAGAGGCAAGTTATCTCTACAACGATGATAATATAAGCTTATTTACTGGTACCTGGTTTTGAGATAATCTGATTGAAATAGTCTCCAGAGTGCTGAAAAGCTCAGCCAATCAGATACAAGAATAACTCATAACTGAGCTTAGATCTTGTTCATAATCAAACTCACCCATTGTTTTAAAAAAGACTGTTAAAAATACAAGAAACAGTTACTATCGCTGTTTATATGTTCATCCAATCAGATGCAAGATCACCCCTTTATTATGCATGTGCTTCGTTCATAATTATACTCATATGAGATCTTGATGATATAAGCCTGATGACCAAGTTTCATCAATATCATCCTATCAATAATATAGTCTCTGAGTTATAACAAGCACAGCCAATCAGATAAATGATGATCTCACTTGTGGATCTTACTTATTATACAAGTTTTCCCAGATCTTTGTGATACAATCTTACAGTGCCAGGTCAAAAACGTGTCGCCACCTCAGGAAGAAAACTCTACGTCATTAGTGAAACATGATTTTGGACAGTCATCGCATGGGTTAGGCTTATTCTGCAAGCTTGATTATATATGTGCACTAATGAAGACCTTGAATACAGTCTGAGATTGTAAATTTATAATAACGTGCTATTTTAAGACCTTCCTAATGATGTAAACAAAGCATGACACATCACAGCAGGTAACTGAAAGATGGTCAGAAACAGGTGACAATTCAGTTAACCAAGGAAGACTTTAGTGGTAGAAAAAATGTCTCAAATAACTAGAATATCATATTCTACTATTCATAAACTTTTGAAAAAGTTTCATAAAAGAGGATCCAAAGGAAATGAGAAATAAGCAAGAGACCAGAAATGAGGAAAAGACCATGTTATTTTCTTGTTTTGTTCTACACAATTTTTGACAACTGTACTAAGTCCTTGCATGATTTGACCATAGCTTTTAATAAGTCTGTCAGTCTTCATGTTTCTGAAATCACTGTCAGCAGAAAATTAAAGAGTTTAGGATTTGGGAGATGTACTGTAAGGAATCAAATCTCACCACAATCTTAATTAGCATATTTTATGGTTTAAAGAGAGACATAAGTGGACAGTTCAAAACTAGTAATCAAGAGTAATTTTTAATGATGAAAAAAAGTTGTTAAGGGCAGACTGCAAGTTTATTTTGAGAGAAAACCTGATGAAAAGTAGCAACCATAGTGTTTAGGTCTTTACACACTTGCCATTCAAGAATGTTTCAGTAATGTTTTCTGGGGTGCATTAAGTGCATTGGTGCTGAAAATCTGAACCAAACATAGAGAAAAATTGACTCTGACAAATGTATTAGCATATTTAATTAAAAAGTTTGGACAGTTATTGCAAAAAGAGAATGGCCCTACCAGGAGGATAATTATTTGGTCCATGTCTGTTGGATGATAAAACAGTGGAAAAATGATAAAATGCTGAATCCACACCCTGGACCTAAATATCACTGAGAATACATGGCTAACAATTAAATCAAAGCTTGGAAAAAAAGATAAATTAAATCAAATCTAGGTTGATCACATCAGTGTTGTTTCTGATGCTGGTTACTCTCTCGATCAGTCTTTAACCAGAAGACTTTAAAACTTCACACCGATAACTTGTAAATGATATGATAAAAGATATAAGTGACCAACCCAAAATAATGAGGAAAAGGTCATGTATTTTCTTGTGTTGTTAATTGCTATTTCTGATAATTGTTAAAAGTCTTTGCATGACATGATCAAAGCTTTAAATCTGTCTGTCATGCATCTGAAAGCATTGTCAAGAGAAAATTAAAGAGCTTACGATTTGGAAGATGCACTGTAAGGAATCAAACTATGATTTCTCAGCAGTATTGTGCTTTGCACATTTTACAGTTTAATAGAGACACAACTGGACAGTTCAAAACAAGTAGTCAAGAGTAATTTTTAATGATGTAATTAAAGTTGTTTTGGGCAAAGTTTGCAAGTTTATGTTGAGAGAAAACCTGACAAAAAGTGACAACCAAAGCATTTAGATCTGTACACAGCTACTGTTCAAGAATGTTTCAGCAGTGTTTAATGGGGTGAAATACCCGTATTAGTGTTGGAACTCTGACCCCAATGTAGAGAAAAATTTACACTGACAAGTGTATTAAATTTTTGGGGGCAATTATTGCAAAAAAATTTCCAAATGGAGAATGGCCCTTCGAGTAGTATTTGGTACATGTCTGCAGGATGACAAAACTGTGGAAAAATGATGAAATACTGAATCCAGACACTGGAATTAAATATTTTGAGAATACATGGCTAACAATTAAATCAAAGCTTGAAAAAGGCTAAATTAAATAAAATCTAAGTTTGATCACATCAATGCTGTTCCTGATGCTGGGTACTCTCTCGGTCAATCTTTAATAATAAGACTTTTTAATGTCATGCTGATAACTTTTAATTGATATGATAAGAGCCAAGTGATCAGACATCAAGTATTTGAGGTGCAAGTATAATTTACTTTCATATTTTTGTTAGGAAATTCTTTGGAAATAGCAATGATGTTAATTTTCTCCTGTGACATCAACATACTTGACAACTAATTGCTGACTCTGTGCTGCATAGTCAAAGTCTGATGACAAAGAAACATAACTTCCAGAGTGGTAGCAAACTCAGCCAATCAGATGCAAGATCACCTCATCAGCACTGGTGAATCTTGTTTAATATCTAAATCATTTGCAATCTTAAAATATAAGTCTATCTCTCAAGTTTGATCAAAATTGGACAAGGCCTTCAGAGAGGTCACAAGGTTAGTCAATCTGATGCAAGTGATGCAAGGTCATGTCATGAATACATGTGGATGTCATTTATTATTTATTTTTAACCAAGGTCTTACCAAAATAAGCTGAGTTAAAGAGGGAAAATAATAATAGAGGTAAAGGGGGAAAATAATAATAAATTGAGTTAAAGAGGAAAAGTAATAATAAATTGAGTTAAAGTGGGAAAATAATAATAAATTGAGTTAAAGAGGGAAAATAATAATAAATCTGAGTTAAAAATACGCCTATATTCAGAGTTAGATCAAAACTGGATCAGAAATACTGTCTGTAGAGTGATAATAAGTTCAGCCAATCAGATGGAAGATAACCTCATTAATATTTGCTGATCTTGTTAATTATCAAACTCAACTGACCTTGATGAGACAATCATAAATTCCAAGTTTAATCAAAACTGGTACAGAAATATGGCCCTGACAAAGGTAACAAGCCCAACGGAAAAACAGCAAGACCACCCCATTATTATACATGAATCTTGCTCGTTATCAAATTCATCCAGAATAATGATGGCATAAAGCCTGTATTCCAAGCTTGATCAAAACTGGTACAGAAATATGGTCCCAAGAAAGGTAACAAGCCCAATGGAAAAACAGCAAGATCACCCCATTATTATACATGAATCTTGCTCATTATCAAATTCACCTAATATATTTTTTTGCAAAAAGCCTATACCCTATGTTTGATCAAAACTGCGTAAAAAAATATGGCCTCCAGGATAGTAACAAAATCAGCTCATTTGTACATATGACTGTCACTCATTATACTTGTCTCAGATCTTGATGATATAAGTTTACTTTCAAATTTTTGATGAAAATAAGATTAGATATATGGCCTTCAGATTTTTGACAAGCAATTGTTGATGGAAGGATGGACAGCACATGATAGATGACTGTTACAGGGCCATAACATAAGGCTTGCTTGGCCTTATGGCCAGATGAGCTAAAAAACTTTTGCCATGAGCAAGACAACAAGAAATCTAAGAGTATTTCATGCCGGAAAGATTACAAATTCTGTAGTCAAAAAGACAGTACCATATTTTTCCTGACAGAAACATGGCTAAAAACATCAGGCGATGAACCCAAGTGCACGGATCTAACACCCACCGGTTACTCCATCAAGTCGTTCCCCCGCCACTGTCGCGGAGGTGGAATCGCTGTCATCGCAAAGAACTCCATGATCAACCGTCTTAACTACACTACAACCTTCAATTTCTACCACATATCGTTTGAACTAGTCCAAACTACACTCACACTGGAACAAAATTCAGTCCATTTTTTCTGCCTCTATTGCCCTCCTCCTAGTAGAAAAAACAAGCTGACAGAATCTCTCTTTTTGGAGCAGTTTCCGAATCTCCTGGAGTATGGAAATTCAATAGGTGGCAACCTGATTATTCTTGGAGATTTCAACTTTCACTTTGACTGTCCTGGAAACCCATGCACATCAAAACTCCTAGATTCCATTCACGTTTTCAACCTCAAACAGTCAGTTAGCCAACCCACCCATAAACATGGTCACATTTTAGACTTTATTCTTTACAGACCTGATGATAATATTCTACAGTCCTCCCTGGTGTCCCACAAACTTCATCAGATCACCTCTGCATTATATGCCATCTTGACGTATCAGTCCCTAATCCTCCACCTTTATTCGCTACTAAGAGAAACCTCCGTATGATAAACAGAACCAAACTAATGCATGACATCTAAGCAAACCTAACAACTAGCTTACCTCCTACAGCAGAACAACTCGATAACTGCCTGCATTCATTGCTTGATAAACATGCCCCAGCAACCAAGTACAGAGTAGCAATTCATTAGTGTTCTCCGTGGTATAGCAGTGTTAGGGACCAGCTTCGCACTGCTAAAAGAGACCGCCATAAAGCTGAGAGGCTTTGGCTTTCCACCAGACTCATTATTCATAAGCAAATCTATGAAGCCGCTAAGAAGAATATCACAAACATAGTCCATGCAGCGAAATCAACCCACTACAGTACTAAGATCACAGAAAGTTCCAGCTGCAAAGAGCTATTCAAGATTACTAACAAGCTAATGTCAAGGAACAAATGTACACCACTTCCAACTACCTTCTCTCTAGTCGACCTTCTGGACCTGTTTGCAAATTTCTTCCGTGACAAAGTACAAACCATCAGAGATAAACTTGACAAAACAATTTCAGTTGACTCGTCGTCACCATACAGTTGCGATACAGAATTTCAGCAGCAAACATTAGCAGCATTTGAACCTGTCTCTATGGATTTAGTATGTACAATCGTGATGAAGAGTGCACCAAAGTCATGTGAACTTGATCCGATTTCGACGTCACTGCTGCTAGAGTGTTTAGATCCAATATTGCCTTCACTAACTGATGTTATTAATACCTCTCTCTCATCTGGGGAATTCCCATCATTTTACAAAACTGCCATTGTAAAGCCTCTGCTGAAGAAACCAACACTCGACCATAACGATTTAAAGAATTACCGCCCTGTTTCTAATCTCCAATTCATGTCAAAAATCTTAGAAAAAGTTGTTCTATCCCAACTTGTACCTCATCTGAATTCAAACAGTCTTTTTAGCAATGTACAGTCTGCATATCGCCCTTGCCACAGTACTGAAACTACTCTTCTGAAAGTAGTCAATGACCTTCTCTCTGCTTTGGATAGCGGAAAGATTACAGTCCTCACTCTCCTTGACTTGTCTGCAGCATTTGACACTATAGACCCTGATATATTACTTCACCGTCTCCAGCATGTATTTGGCATTCATGATACAGCCTTACTATGGTTCAAGTCCTACTTGGTCAACAGGACACAAATTGTGTCCGCAAATGGAAAACACTCCAGCCCAGTTGATCTATGCTGTGGTGTTCCACAGGGGTCTGTTCTTGGACCTGTTCTCTTCATTCTGTACACTCAGCCACTCTCAAGTGTCATAGATCATCATCCAGTGTCTCACCAATTGTATGCAGATGACACCCAAATATACAAATCTAGCCACCCAACTGAAGTTGAAGCTACCATCCAAGGGGTAGAGAGGTGCATTTCCAATGTGAAATCATGGATGACATGTAACAAGCTGCAGATGAATGATGATAAAACTGAAGCCATTCTGATTACAACACAAAGACTTTCTCATTCACATCCTTTACCGCAGACAATAAATATCAACAACACCAACATTAAATTCACACAGTCAGTACGAAACCTTGGTGTTACTCTTGACAGTACTCTCTCATTGCACCAACATGTCATGAACATATGCAAGGCTGCATATCTTGAACTAAGACGCATCAGCTCCATTCACAAGTATCTTTCAGTTGATGCCACCAAAACACTTGTGTGTTCCTTAGTACTTTCAAGACTGGACTATTGTAACTCAATTCTGTCTGGTTTGTCTCAATATCTACTCCAGAAACTTCAAAAAGTTCAAAACACTGCTTCTCGGATCATCCTTAGAGTACCACGATCAGAGCACGCCTCTCCCCTGCTCTCTACCCTACACTGGCTATCCATACGATCCAGAATTAAACACAAAATTTGTTCTCTGTGCTATGTTTCACTGACGGGCTCCAGTCGAACATACCTATCTGACCTCACCCATGTGTACACACCTGCAAGATACTTACACTCCTTTTCTGACACTCATATTCTCATTATTCCCACTATGAAAATGAAATCATATGGACAACGCTCTTTTGCATACCAGGGCCCAGCAATGTGGAACGAATTGCCCATTGAACTTAGACACAAAGACACAGTGATCTCATTCAAGAGCGCTCTTAAAACTCACGTATTTTAACTGCAAGAACAGACTTAAAGACCTAATAATGTATCCTTATAATGTATCCTAACATTAAATATTTACAGCATGTTTTCTGTTTCTAATTTCGTCTATTTGTTTGTTTTTATTTTTGTAATCATATCATTATATATGTTTTTTAAGTGTTGTCAAATGTTGTAAAGCGCTTAGAGCTTCTAAAGATTAGGCGCTATACAAAGTCCTCATTATTATTATTATTATTATTATTATTATCATATAACTTTGCCACATTTTTATAATGAAGTGAAAAGAACATGGCTCAAATATATACCATATATACTTGCTTATAAGTACTACTGCAAACTGAACAGACCAAGCTCTGCCAATGCATAATGCATGGCAGATCTGGGTCTCTGCTTGCTAGGAATAATCAGTAGAACAAACAGACCCTGATCTGCTGGTACACTAAGCAAAGGCAGGTCAGGGTCTACTTTGTTTGCAGTTGAACTTGACTTGCAAGTGTGTATGTATGGTATGTAAATTAGATCTGGGTGTGAAATTACAATCCCATCTAGTATTTCGCTACTTACTGACTTCAAAAGGAAAAATGAAACAAGGATATGCACTCCATAAGTACAAGTTAATACCTACATGTTAGGTTTATTAAGCAGTACAGAAACTCACCTCACTATGTGTCTTTCTGAATTGTTCCTTACACCTCTCTAATTCTGACTGCATCTGACCCAGTGTCTCCTCATATCGAGCAACCTGTAACATTAAACCCATGCTTAAAGCCACATACTACACATAATGAATGGCTGTGTGACCTGGTGGTCGAAAATGTGAACCAGTATCAGTAGATTATGGATTATTTTCATCCCACCTGACCACTGTTGTTATGACCTTGAGCAAGGCTCTTAGCCTCACTTAAGCCTCTTGTAACTAGTATTTAATTACTGAGGAGTCATGCGATCTGTTTTTGCATGTCATGGAAATGTGGGTATAATACAGAGTTATGAGCTAAGAAGACGTCATCGTTGTTACTGCAAATACTGGTCTACACATGGCTCTTGAACTGGTATTTGGCATTGGCTAGAGTGAGGAGAATAGATGGGTAAAAGATGGGTGTTGGGGAAAATGAACCCGTGTATATTTACCTCCTGTGAGTGATGGACACTTTGTTTCTGTGCAGCTTGGAGATTCATCTTTGCTACACGAAGTTGTCCCTCTCTCTCTGCCAAATTCTCCTTCAGGCCCTGCATGCGAGTGTTTAGTGTGTCAATCTCTTCACGCAACCGACGCACCAACTCCTCTTTCTCCGTCACCTGATCAGCAAAATGATTGATGCATTTAATTTTATGTCATTCCTATTGTGGGAATAATCAGAAATATAAAAGAATGACAAGTACCAAATAGTAATTTAAATTGTAGTTATTGCAACATCTCATACAAATAACTGTTAATATGTATTGTTTACTGTATAAATTTTAAATAGTTAACATACTTTGCAAACCTGATGAACTAAACAGTATATATGACAAAAGTGTTAAAATTAAATTTTAAGCATTTCATTCATGTAATATCTAAAGTGGCCAAACATATATTTCGGCAATCTGATTAAAATTAGATCTCTACTGCCCTATGTGAAGTTCTGACAGTGACCGCTTAGGGGTCATGTTCTGGTAACTTCTGTATAAGGCAATGGAAATGTAACTTTCAGAAATCTGAAAGTGAATTAAATTGTTGCTCTTTAGCCATAATGCACAGTCTCCCAAACATCAAGGTATAAGACTGCAACTGACTGGCTTATAAAATTAGCTATCATGGTAAAAACACAGTTCACCAGAACATAAGCCATAAGTGTTTGCTGTCACATCTTCACATAGGGCTTTGGAGATCTGTTTTTAATCAGATTGTATATGTGGGAAAATTCTGAAGTAAATGATTTCATCTCAATGCATTGGAAAGGTTGACTGCTGCTTCTCATTGATTGTTGGTAAGTATACTACTGTTGGAGAAACAACCAATGTGTCTGGAAGTCAATACAGATAGGACAAGAAGAATGGTGAGTAATCCCCCCCACCCCCATGATGAACAAGCGTATAGTAAAGAAAAGTGCCTAACACTTCTAAAAGGCAATGACTGGAGAACATGTACATCTGATGATGGTGATCATAATATGAACCAAGTTGCACAGCAATCCACTAGCAGATCTGGGTCTATGCTGTTTGCTTGTAAGCATAAATAGAATGAATATCCTGGATTCTAATCTGCCAGCCATTATGCAACATCAGATCTAGGTCTATGTTATTTTGTTGTCGGATGCATGCTTTACACTAGATAATAATGATATGCCTATCTTACCCTATTTGTTAATTCCTTAATCTCCTTCTGATTATTCTCAGCATCATCCTGCATGTCGGAATTAACTTTCTTGGCATTGCTGAGCTGGCGAGTAGTGTCCTGGTGACGTTCTCTCTCCCCTCGCAGTTCCTGTTGCAGCTGGGTCAAAATCTGGTCTTGCTGTTCAACCTAGAAAAATACATATTACTTTGACCATGAGTAAAATATCACCCCCAGGTAAGGATGTGCTAAGAATAGTATATTCATTTACTGGAAAGAAAATTTGTCTTTTGCCTGTAACAAATCCTAACCAGTGATCCTTACCTTTAACCTTCTGGCTCAATCAATTTATGTTGCCTGGTGAACATGTTGACACAGTCTGATGCAAACTTATCAATGCAAACAGGAGATAGCATGAACAAGTGACACATGACAATAGCTGTTTAACTATGATAGCATAAAATATTGATTTAATTCCACTACTGTCTCTGCCAAAGTGTTTTTCCCTTTGATCTTTTTCTGGTAAGCCTACCAACGAACTAAGTATCCTTCTCCACAAATTTCAATAAGAAATAGACATAAGTCCATCAGAATTTGACTGAGTTAAAAGATAAGATAAATCTTTAATACTTAAAGAAAAAAAGTTTATTACATTTCATTTATCTATATTGAATAGTTCAGTGTATGTAAATAATCTAATTCAGAACAAATGCACATAATGGCAGATGTGTGCATACCATCAGACAGCTGTAATTATTAATGACCACACCCCTGCTTATTTGCCAAAAAATCAGTAATTACTGAGTACTTTAACAACCTGCTCAGAAAGCATGCGCTCCTGTTCATGAGCCCCATCCAGCTCCACTTCACACTTGTGTGCCTGCTGCTTGTAAGCAAGACCCTCTTGAACTGCGGAATGGTGCTCCTCCTTGGCATGCACCAAGTCTCGACGAAGCTTGTCGATGATGGATTTCTGTTCTACAATTTCCTCCTCTGCATTCTCGTTCCTCTCCCGCAAGGTTTTAAGCTCAGTCTGGAGCTTCCTGTTGACCTGCTCATGTCGCACAACTTCAGTGACTCGCTGACTCAGTTGCTCCTGAGTTGTCTGAAGGCTTTGCTCCATTAACATCAATTTCTCCTCATGGTGAGCCAGCTACAGGGGAAATATGCATTCATTGGATATAAAATTTAAGACATTTGTTAATTAATATAATATGACACAAGCTGATTGCAGCAAGCAGCTTAATGTATCATTAAGATCCATAAACTGTATGCCACATCAACACCAGTTTTAAATGCTATATAGCACATAAATGATTTATATTTCTCACTGACATTGCATGCAAGATTTTTATGTCTCACTGAGAGTGCATGTGAGATTTCTGTCTCAATGATACTGCAAGATTTTTGTTTCACTTACACTGCATGTGATATTTCTGTCTCACTGACATTGCATGCAAGGTTTTTATGTCTCACTGACACTGCATGTGAGATTTCTGTCTCACTGACACTGCATGTGAGATTTGTTATGTCTCGCTGGCACTGCACTGAAGAATTTTATGTTACAATGAACATAAAACATTTATGACGTAACATTACAACACCAATGAATAGGAGCTCAAATGTAATAAATTGTGGTATGAATTTTACAAGCATTTTAACTTCTCAGTGTTTAAACAGCACATCAGCAAAGAACTTGTTTGCAACTCAGAAGGTCATGGTTTAAATCTTGATGTTACTGTGTAAGTTGGGTTCCATGCAGTATGGTACAAGTTAAGTTGCCTTTAACCTTCTGAGATTGTTGCATTGTCCATTTTCGTGTATACAATTCTGCATTAACTTCAAGGAAAGGCAATCAGTGGTTAAGACCCAACCAAGATACATAAATGTGGCTGATAATAATTTTAATTTAATTATTTTAGTTTCAAATTTAATACAACAGATAATTATATGTGTAAATCTCCAGAGAAAAGCACATTCTTGTAAATGCGTATTAGAAATCATTAATCTGAACATGTAAGTTACACCTGAATGAAGCAAATGACTGTTTTTGAGTAATTTAATACAGAAAATATGTACTCACTTCCTGAGCACACTCTTTATACTGAGCCCGTGCCTCAGACAGATCCGTCTTTAAGTGATCTGTCTCATTCTGCAGCTCAACAATCTGAAAAAGAAGAACATTAAATACAAAGTTTTGCAATGAACACATCATGCTTTATTCTTGTCAATACAACACATCTACTGCAGTCAAATCCATGACACATTGATGGAAATGTTTATACAATTTCTTCTTCCATAACCCTTGCCACTTCAATGCAATTTTTAGCAATATTCCAAACAAAAAATTCTCCTAAATGAGTTGGAATTGTGTTGAAAATATTGTGTTGGAGGATTCTGGGATATTAATAATGGCTGAAGAGTCTCTTACATGTCTTACTAGTTACATGACATTTTTGACAATTAAACGTACCAAATCCTCAAATCTGCAAGTTCATGATTGTTATTGTGGGTTTCATACAATTTTAACACATGAGAGGCTATACATGGCAGCCAGTATAACTAGTGGAGGAAGAACCTGGGAAAACCCTGAAAAGAACCTCAGACCTATTGGAAACTCCTGACAAGCTTTCTCACATAACCACATTTGTCAAACCCGAGGCTTGAACCCCTGCAGACAGAGGCGAGATGGCAGTGATCATTAAGGGCGAGTGCTTTCAACAACTATGTCACCCCGGGGCACCATGTACACGATTGTAAGTCTCTTTAGATTGTAAATTCAGTCTTTCCAATGCCCCTTTCCAAAAAGTAGGGATAAAGTATGGCTGAATTTCTTTACAGAAGGCCAAAAACAGGAGAAAAAAACAAAAGAAGTAGGGCACAACATAAGTAAGTAGAAATGGAAACAATTTGAAGACTTCATTCTAGAATGCTCTCTGCCAAGTCTGGCTGAAATTGGTGTGGTGATTTCTAAGAAGTTGAAAAAGCAATAGTTCACGATCCGTGATGGATGACGGAAAATGGGCAAATGCACAACAAATGCAGGACCATATTATTATAAGTTCACTTGGCCTTGTTGCCAGGTCAGCCAAAAATGATGAAGAAGGAAGAAAAGTCAAGTTTTTTTAAAAACATGGGTAAAAGAAAAGGGCTTCACCAAAGGTGAGGTAGAGAAGGGGAAAAAAAGCTCCAGGAAAGACTAAATGAAATCTGATGTAAACAGGTCAGAACTTGTATTTTGATAAGAAAGAAAAATAAATCAGTAAGTTTTTCAATTTGTCTGCTACCAATAAACAGACTGTAGGAAAACTTTTAATGCATAGTCATTATCCATACCTAATTGCCAGAATACAAAGGAGGATTTTGGAATCAAAAGGTAAATATTTTGCCATCATTAAATGCTTTCAAATTTTACATTCCTCTGTACATGCATCATGAGATTCTAGAACTTACTGGTTGACACTGTTTCTTAAGTTTATGCTTTTTTATTTCTTGAGTACACCTTTGAAAAATTTGCTTTTGTGGAATTCATTATAAAAAAAACCAGGAAAATTTCAACAAGTCAAACATCAATAACTCATTGAAATACTCTGCATAACTCGGACGTCTCCTTAAACCCTGGTGTGAAGCATTTGTTTGTCTGTGATCTCAAAAAGCTACAAACAACCAACTTCTTGAACCCAAAAGTTGGGCTCACAGCACTTCAAGTTTACAATTTTTAAGCATATATGCTTCCTGACATTCCGATTCCCAATACAGACTAACATCTGAATCATACTTCTGTTTTATCCATATAATGAATTTACTAATGACACTGTGAATGAGATCAATATACAGAAGGTCCCTCAATATTTACACTTGTTTATATCACATTTATATTGCGGTATGTAACCGTGTATTACACTTATCCAATTGCCACTAACCTAGATCTGCCATTACAAAAGGTGAAATCTGAGTCTATGTTGTTCTGTTAAAGTCATTAGCAAAAGTAGAGCCTGGGAAATGGCAGATTTGTCTGCAGTTGAATGGATGTGAAACATTAACAAATACAGAGAGGATATTTGCTTGCTCCAAGTGAAAAACATGTTTCATTGAGTGGGGGGAAATAGTTATGTTCTGCACCCACAAGATGAAAATATGTTATTAACTTGGAGCAAGGAAATTGTCTTCTTTTTTTATCCTCAAACATATTGGCTAGCAATAAGCAGAAGAGATTGAAATCAGCAGCTTACAATTTATTTTCTGCTGTGATTTGTGAACATTTATACGAATATATAAATAGTAACATAATTTTCCTTCCCAATTCCAGGTAAAACAGCAGATAAAAAATAAAAAATGAAAAACAGAAAAGAAAATAAAATGTACTGAACATTGTTGGATTTGAACAGGTGTCATCAGTATGCAAAGCAGATATATTTACCACTAGACTATGTAAGTGTCACTGAACTGTTTCAAAATTTCTTGGTCATAATGTTATCAAGGTCTATCTGACAGGCAGTGCAAAAATAGTTATCATATTTTGCTCCAGCAAAATATCAAGATTATTTCTCTCAGAACAGCCATTAATGCACAGTCTAGCATTAAAACTAAAACAAATGTTTTAACATCTGATTCTTGAATCTAGATTTTGTTATATTATGACAACATCACATTGTAAATCTATTTATATCTGGTGCCATAAATTTTGTAGTTTCAGGAAAAATGTTGAACCTGGGAAGTTGTCCTACTGTTTCTACCCAAGGATTATTGCAAGTTGGGTCTTTACATTTATTGTCTGTAACAACCACAATATTTATGAAAATTGGTATCCCACAAACATACATAGTTTTTACAGCACTTGCCTTTGGTCTCAAAGAATGGTGCGAAAACAGAAACTCGTTCTGACTTAGCAATCAGGATGACAAGATATCCATATGATTGATGACTTCAAATAGCTGATTATACAAAATCCCTGCTTGCATTGCATCGCTAAGGACAGATACTTTGCCTACAGCTAAAATATGTATAACCTATCCTAGGATAAGCTATAACAATCAATACATAGGTATACCATGTCAAGTATGATATACTTTAACCGCTACAACAAATATGAAAAATGCTTGAGTATCATAGAAATCACCCTAACTGATCCTACTTGTAAACAATTGCAGTAGCTTAAAAGCACTGTCATAATGGTCTATACTGTCGTGGTCTTGCCACTTGATGAAAATTTATGACAAGACCAATATCTGATTCTATGTTTGCACAGTACATTAAGAAGCTAAAAGTCATCAGAAATGGAACATTATCCCCAACTTATTCTCAATTATCACTAACCCACACCAGCTTTACATGCATATGCACAAGTGTCCATGCTAAGACATTTACATGAATAAACAACTTAGTTAAGTTTACAGCCAGTAAACATTTACAAAGCTGGTAGCTGTGTATACCAACATGCATGTGATCCATCTGGTGTCAGAAATGCTAAAGATTTCTCTATGTTGATTGGGAATGGGCCTTGGCTAATTGTGTGGGTGTAAGTGTGGGTAAGGGGGGTGGGTATACTGGGTTTAATGGCATGTCAGCACAATCCTGAAAGTTAAAAGTATTGTTCAAAAAATATAAAAAGAAATTTGTAAAAAATCAAACCCTCTCAATTAAAAGTAAAAATATATGGTCAATTGAGAATAAAATGTATAGGAGAACATGAGTGATTTTGGAAATTCATCAAGATTCTGAAATATGGTTTTTTAGAATTTGGGTTCATTTACATTGAGATTTCAATCTAATTCTGACCTATGAGGACCCATTTAGAATGTTCAAATCAAGAATTCTTATCAACATTATGCAAAAAAGATGTAGCCACCATTGTCTGCAACACAAATGATATTATAATCAATAGTAATCCAGTTTTAGTGCAGAACCTTAGTCACATGCTCTACCCTACAACAATGGACAAGCCGTCAATATTGATCCCACCATCAGAAGAGATATTTGTATACTGCAGGTTAAGTACAGACACCATTCATCTAGGAATGATTTATGGAGAGAACACATCAAAACTGTGAACCTTTATCAGTGAGGGCAGCTTTCAAATACTGTGATAAATCCAGCCGTTATCAGATTTATGACACAAGGTAGTCATGATTATAACATACATGTTGAAAACTACATCATTTTATCAAAGGGAATTATTTCTGTGTGAAATATCCTGCCATTCTTGACAAAAGGAAACATTTCTTCAAGACTAAAATGTTTAAGGACTTTGGCAGATGTTTTAAGTCACTTCTTTAAGATCACGATATTTAATGACTTTGCCGTATGATTTAAGTAAATTTATCCTTTTATCCATTATACATCAATTACACTTGTACATGTATGATATAAGCTGGAAAAAAATTAATTACAACCAAAGCAGTTAAACTTTTTGAAGATGCTAATTACTGCACAAAAATGTACTCTAAGCCCTATTCATGCCATGTACTTGTATATCATTTCTGTATGACTGGTATTTTATTTTATTTTTGGTGAAAAATGAAAGTAGATCATTTAAGTTTTGATTTAGTATTGTGTTATACATCATAAAACATGAAACTGAATTGTGAAGATCAAAACACAGGTGAAGATTTTATTTACGGGACTTAGGGGTACGAGGTTTTGCCCATATATTTTAGTACCCAGTGCTGCATCTTGAGCAAGCCCAATGGAATTCTCCCACCTGAAACTGCCAGTGTCCCAACAAAGTCAATAAATCCCCATATCTAATCATTATCGGAGACAGAGGTACATACAATGTCCCCTGACAGCCCAACCAATATGCAACACAGGGTATGGATCCTGCTGGCACATGTATCATGACACATTTCCAGGAAACTCTTTATTTGCCACATTTTGATAAACAGTATACACTCAAAATTTGTGAATCAGCTTTCATTTGTTCTGTTTCAATATTTTGCCTCTTTCAATGTCTGTTGTTCTAATTCTCGAAAAAGATTTCTGAAAGATATGTATGCCAAGAAAATGGTTGGAGTGTGTGCTAAAACTATCAGACAAAAATCAAATATCAACATGATTTAGCACAACACTGAAAAAGCATTCTAAATGTCAGCTTCATATACCATATCATTCATAATATCAACATATGCCTCAAATATCACCACCACCTTTTCTGGGTGTATGTGTGTGTCAAAACTTGTATAAAATAGCCACTTCTAAACAAGTGATTTGATACAGGCAAGCCTTGTGGAAGAAGTTACCTCTGCTTCTAAAAATCTGACAAAAACATGAATTTTGCAGAACTTACCCCATTGCATGAATGTTGTATTCTTACAATTTAATTTGGGGACTTGGTGGCCAAGTGTTCTAAAGCACATGCCTTTAACGATCACTGCCACCTCACCCCTGTCCATGTGGGTTCGAGTCTCTGGCTCTGCCAATGATGGTATGTGAGAAAGCTTGCCAGCAGCTTCCCATCAGTCAGTGGTTCTTACTGGGGTTTTTCCTTCCTCCACTAATTCTACCTGTTGCTACTAACAGCCTATCATGTGCTGAAAAATGGCATTAAACCCAAAACAACATTTAACTTAGTTAACTCAGTCTCAATGACTGATCTTACATGTACTTTTTTTGTTGTATGTGGCAAGACCATATTGGAAGAGCAAGAAGGGGAGTTCCCAACACACAATTGGGGGGAAACTCTTCTAGTATGTAGATACACCTGATGAATATGACATCACTGGTAGGTGCTTAATTATAACGAGCTTGAACCTCATGAAATTTACTCACATTATAATATTTAATCATACAATGTAGGTATTTTATCCAATAATACATGGTCTGTCCTGGGAAAAAATTTGTTTCTTTTCACATGTAATGAACATTATTTTTATCAGTGTTAAACCTCGACTTGCTGTTTCAGTAACATTTGCCAACTTAAGATGATGTTATGTGACTCACAATTTACTGCTACTTTATTAGATTATATTTTCCAAAAATAATAATTATATTTTCAAAAAATAATAATCTTTATAATATTTAAAAACTTTAGGTTGAGGCAAAATTGCATTTACCCAAATGGAAAAGCATTTACCCAAATGGAAAAGCAGTATATTATCTTCACTGACTCCACTTGTTGGGTGTATGTACAGAAAATTTATGTACTGCAAATTTAATAATTGACTAAACCAATATTTTGTTTCTTGGAATGATTAATAATATAAAGTAGGGGTCTGGTGTATTCAATGTGTAATTTTTATAAAGCACTTTAAAATTAAAACAGTGCATCGATAATGCAAGTTACAAGGGATTGACAATCTTAAACTGAATAGTCATGACAGCTTGTATAAGATGTTCTTAAAAAAAAGATTTTCCACATTTAATTAAAGAAGCTAGTGTCAGAAATTAATGTTTATGCAAACCAGTTTTATGAATTTATCCTTTCTTTTTAGCGAATCTTGTGCCTTAACTACAGTGAATCTATTAATTTCAAAGCGGAATTACTTAATGCAGTTGATATAAAGTTTTCTTTTATCATATCCTTTGAATAATGTTAACCAGAAAAGAATAACTATAGATGATATAAATCTAAAGATATGCATAATTAAGGTTCATAAGCTATAAATGGAAACTCTTGATATCATCTGCAGGCATCATGTGTCATCGTCATTCTCATTTTACAATACCGACTGCTGTATCAGATCAAATTACATCTCAGTTTCTTCATGCAAAATGTAACTGATCTTATTTAGTAAACATGAAAATTACGACCAAGAATACAATTACTAACCTTGACTGTCTGAAAACTTATGGTGTATGCAAAAGAGAACAAATTTAGCGTGTCCAAAAAACCCTGGGTGTCCCAAGACTCAGAGAAAAGACAGTAATCCCTATCACTCAGTTATTGCAGGAGAACAAAATCATTTAAACTAAGACCCACCCACCCCCAAATACAGAATATAGCAGGGTACAATGCTGAAATAAAATGTGTTCATGTACACAGCACAGCGCATAATGTATATACCCATGCAGTTCACAAATACCATATCTAACCAAGTAAATAACACATTCAGAATATAGCCATTTATAAAACCCACATGTACCTATGTATATAACGTTCTGTACATACCCATGTACATAACATACATACCAATGTATATAACACATATCCTATATATGCATGTATTTAACACATATTTTATATACCCATGCATATATACTAAATAGTGTACATGCCAATGTACATGTATATATATATATATATATATATATATATATATATATATATATATATATATATATAACACAGATCATATATACCCATCTATAAATGGTCTGGCAGATCTGGGTTTACGCAGTTTGTTAGGAATAATCAGTGGAACGAAAAACACAGACCAAATCTGCCGTGTTGTATGCAACTGGAGATCATCGAGGTGTATGTTGCTTGCAGTTGAATCCCACTTATATGAATATATATCGTATCCAACTCCATAATGACCAAAATATATCACTGCCATGTGTTCCTGAAGATCAGGGTCTATGCTATTGCTGAAATTTTCATTTTAAATGAACAGCATAGACCCTCATCTGCCAGTACATTGTGAAACAGCAATGAGTCTACACTGCTCATGGACAGGCATTCATTACACACTATTAAATACAGCAGCATATAAAGACAATTCTTTACTGTATCAATTTGCATACAAGACATATCCAATTGCAAATAAGACAAAGATCTGCTATTACATAATGTGGCGGCAGATCTAGGTTTATGATGTCTACAGCTGGATCTAAACTTACAAGTACATATCTAAGGTATGCCTTATATTACCATGTAGGTTTCATATTTTATTTTAATCAACTGTTCAAGTGTTACATTTATCCCACATTATCAAATTATCTCCAACACCTAATAATCTGTAGCCAAGCATCACACTAGCTGATGATCATGTATGGCAATCTTTGGTGAGAATCTTAACAAATCATCAGGGTGTAATACAGAGTTGTATATCAAAGTTCTGCCCCACCACACCCTACTTCATCCAATGTAAAACCTCAATGTGAAGTCAGAAAAATACCTGGATATGAAACCTAATCAATAACACATTTGCACATCAACCAATTATTATGCTATTTAAGTTTCCAAATCAAACACAATTATGCTGCAATTATACAAAACAACAAGAAGGCGTGAAGAGCTCGGGATTGGCATTAAATTTCAACTGTTACACTGCTGTACATAATGCGTCTTAATAAGGACCTGAAAGCACTGTTAATAAATAATGAAGAATCAAATCAACTGTCAAGGAGATTTATTCCATCATCCTGGAGAAAAAAGTGTCCTTTTAGAATAAAGAGGCAATCTGTATAATATTAAAATATACAATTTCAAATACTCAAATGTTCAAAACAGCCATAAAGAAAAGTACCCCCAGTGTCTGTAAATATGCCCTTAGAAGGATTCATTTTTTATTTTATAATCACAGCAATCATAAACAAATAACTGGAAAAGTATAAGAATAAAAAGTTTTTTTCTTCTTACTCTCATTTCACATCTTTCTCATTTTACATTTCTGTTTCATGTTTCATAATAGTTTCCTAATTCACAACATAAATCATGAGACGGATCTGAAGAACTTGAGATTTTTTTTTTAAGCTTACACAAATATTCTATGGAATGTCTCCATTAAGATGCATCTTATGAACTAACTTAAAATGATGACTTTTGGAACTTTAGCAGCCATAGAGATAAAAGTAAAGTAAATACTGGGACGATTTATTGATTTTTGACCAGTTAAGAAAGCTATTTCCATAATAATTACTTAACAGAAATTTATTTACTGCTTTTATAAAAGCTGTACATGTAGCCCCTTATGAAACCTGGCGCTTCTGAAACTGGGCCATTATGAAACTAAGCCCTTATGAAACTGGACCCTTATGAAACTGTGCCGTTATGAAACTGGGCCATTATGAAACTGAGTGCTTATAAAACTAGGCCCTTATTAAACTGTGCCATTATGAAACTAGGCCCATATGAAACTAGGCCCTTGTGAAACTGGACCCTTATGAAACTAGGCCCTTATGAAATGGCCCTCATGAAACTGGGCCTGTATGAAAATTAGCACTTATCAAACTAGGCCCTTAAGAAATTAGGCCCTTATGAAACAGGGCCCTTATGAAATTAGGCCTTTATGAAACTGGACCTTTATGAGACTAGGCCCTTATGAAATTAGGCTTGTATGAAATTAGGCCCTTATGAAACTAGGCCCTTATGAAATTAGGCTTGTATGAAATTAGGCCCTTATAAAACTGGGCGCCTATGAAATCAGGCCATTATGAAACTGGGTCCTTATGAAATTAGGCCCTCATGAAACTGGGTTCTTATGAAACTGGGCCCTTAAGAAACTGGACCTTTTATGAATCTGGGCCCTGGTCTCTGAAAGATGATTAATGCAATCCATCTCTGAGTAGTGAGTTTACAAATATTTAATAAAAACTCTTTTCATAACAGAATGTGATTTCATGGCAACAAGACCTGTAAACCCAACACAGCATGTTGAGTCAAATCTTCCTATGCAAGAGTACCTACCTGTTCATTTGCCTAACCCACCTGTTCTAAACAAGACCTTGCATTGATCAAACAGAAGACCCAAGTTTCGATGCAAACTTCACAAATGTGGGTGATTCATGAGAGAGGACTGCATTTTTAAGAAAACTAATACAACAGTGCACACTTTAATACCAGGAGATATAATTGCGGAGTAATTATTACAAGTGTACTAATTACAGGGAGCAGATATTGGTCCACACAGTAGGACACCACTAATTAGGAAAGTAATTTCTACCTGTATAGCCCACTGAATAAATGAAAATGCATTTCACTTGCTGATTTTGTCAATATGATATTTTCTTTTTCATCCTGGACAAAATCTTATCACTTAATGGAACATGACAATACCATTACAACATCCCACAGGATTGGGATTTTACAAATTTATTATCTGCATTGAAGGAAAAATTAAATTCACTTTGGTTATTTGAAGACTGAATTGTCATCCTGTCAATATTCAATTCAGCAAAAATAAGGTCTCCAATCTGGGGATGAATTAGCGTGGCGGTCAAATTATCTGCAGCAAGTTATGTCAGGTACCGTACATACTTGCTTATAAGTCAGGTCCGTCTACAAACTGCACAGATACAGATCTGCCATTGCATAATGTGCTGGCAGATCCAGGTCTCTACAGTTTATTAGGAATAATCAGTAGAACAAACAACACACTCTGACTGCCCAGCACATTATACAATGGCATATCAGGGTCTATGTTGCATGCAACTGAGTTGACTTATAAGTGAGTACAGATGGTAAAATTCACACCAACATAAAAACCTGATAAAATAAATTGGATAAAGAAAGTACTATGCATACAAAATTCATGCTCAATAAATAACAAGTTTTAAAAAAATCTGCAGAGCTTACATTTTCATAACATGTATTGAAAATATCAGATAATCAATCAGACCATAATCAAAAAGAGAATTTCCATAAAACGGTATGAATTTTCTGCAGGCACAGATCTCCATAAGCTGTTTTTGATTAATCATCAGTAAAACCAGTAAAGATACACATATGATTGAAAATACACATCAAAAAGCTTATTTCCACTGATAAAACATATTTAGCAAGCCCTTGCATTTGGAATACGAATTAAAGAATCAAATTATTTTTAGATATACTTAGCACCTATGCAGCTTACTGATCACAACTGCCAATATCAATGGAGAGAATCATGTTATGGAAAATGTACATAGGTATAAAGCTTAACAGCATGTCAGTACAATACTGGCTACATGGTGTTGATTAGATCGCAAATTCTCAATATGTAAAGATAAAGAATTGTGCAAAAACCTTTGATCGATAAACCCTTTCAAATAAGCTAAAACTCTAGTACAACAAGAGAAAAGTAAAATGGTGAAGAGTTAAAACTGTGTAAAATGTATATAAAATAAAAGATAAAAGTAAAACTAAAAAATTCATAAAATACAAGCTCCAAATTTGTTTTATAAATTGCATTCTCTCCAAAAGTCCAAGATTTTCACTGGTGGTACATCATCATAAAAGTTATTAACTGCATGAGAGAGAGAGAGAGAGAGAGAGAGAGAGAGAGATTCAAGTGGTCAACTTACCCTTCCCTCTGCATGAGCCTTGGCAGTTTGCAGTGAATTAACTTCCAGCTTCAAAGATTTAATGTTGGCCTCCAGCTTTTCAATCTGCAACAAAGCATCATTGTAACGATTAATCATGGTATCTGACACTATCTCTTTCATACTATCATTATATGTCTCCCGGGATGATGGACTAGAATTTCCTTTGACTTCAGTATTCTCCCTTAATGTCACCCTATTATTTAAATTCTCACTTCCTATATCTGGACTGGCACCTGTTTGTCCAATTCGTTTCCTTTGGTTCATTCTCTCCCGATACATTTTACTAAGCTCCTCAATGCGTTCTTTGCTGATAATATCCTTGACTATCCCCTGAGAGTCTACTGTTTTTTCATATTCGTATTTACTGTGCCCAACAAATTCCTTCCTTTTATGCTGTAAATCCAGGACACTCTGACTGTAATCTCGTGTCGGAGTAAAATCCATAGTGGAATCAATATAAGAGTTTCCTTCTAAATCCCTCATGTCTCCTGAAAGTCTTTCATTACAAAGTGGGTCACTAAGGTTACAACGATGCTGTTCAAACAGTTCTCTATTAAAAGGCTCAACCACATCTTCAATTCTTTCATTGCCTTCCCTAATATCTGTGTCTCCTGTTTCTAAGGGCCAGACAATCTCCCTGAAAGGGGATCCAGTCCTTAACTGCCTGAAGACAAATGGGGAACTCATTTTATCTGATCTCTAGTGACCTTGAACTATAAATGATCAAAATCAAATCAAATCCATCTAAGTTCGGCTTTCTTTTCATACATGCCACAAAAATATTTAAAAATTGCATTAAATGTCCAGAATATTTCAGTTCAATATCATAAACACACTCCACAAATCTGAGATTTCTGGAAAGAAAAATCCAGCAAATCTGATAAATTTGAAACTGATACTAGTTCAGAACTAAAAATCTCAGAATAAATCTTTTCTTTTACATAGATACATGTGAATGCATGTATATCCAACATAAGCAATAAAAAACATCAAAGCTCCAAATACTGCATAGTTTGCAAATGAATTCTCAATGGAAGACATAACAAACTGGGTCTCCAATGCAGAAAATGAATAATGGAAGAACTGAAGTTAAATGTTACATTCATCACTGGGCTGCTACCCAGAGCGAATAAATAATTTCCACTTTCATGCACCATTAACTCAAACTACAAGAGAAAGGTCAAGCTGGACCCTGACATCAATAACAGAAATCAATAAAGAAATTTTTTAATAACATGGGGAGTAAATCAATTTCAGCCACAAATGTAGTTCAGTAAGTATATATATTTGATTTCAACAGGAATGTTTATTCAAACACAAGACAACAGTTCTTTTGTTCTCTTGACGAAACGATGCTGGTTATGTACAAAAAGTTTATTGTCACGAGTCATGGAAAATAAACATATTCGTCCTCTGCTTAGGATTTCCTCCACTGAGAAATGGATTCAAATTACAACTAATGGCTTCAAACAAATTCTACCTTACAAATTCTACATTGTCCTAATTGCTATAGATTCTGAAATCAACTGTATGTGCCAAATATGTCAGTGCCAACTGAGTGCCTTCACAAGTATGAGAAGCCTCCTATAATGTGAATGGCGCATCAATGATTAAAAAAAAATCACCCTGAGGAAAGTGAATTTTCCAGCTAAAAAATTGCAAATCCCGACAAAAATATCAGGTTCCACAAGTTGAAAAGATAAAAATTGAATGTTCTTCTCCAAAGCACAAAATTGTTTTCTCCCACTAAATCAAACAATTGGCACTAAGTAAAATTTCCACCAACAAACCCAAGAATTACTTCACAGAATTCCAAAACCTCATATTCATCTTTATGGTCTAGGGCAAACACCAAAATGGTGTGTTAACCCATTGCAGTTGTCAAGAGTCTATTAAACCTAATATATCCACAGTTTTTCACGCAGGTGAGTATCCCCCACGATCTCCAATATTTTAGTCCTGTAAGAAGCTTGACAGCACTTTATTGTGCGTGAACTAACTGATACAACCCTTAGATATAGTCTGTTTCAATATTAACAATTTACCTCTGCCGGTTTTACATTATCCCTATCTACCCTGGTATAAAATAAAGCAACTTTAAACACTGGGATAAAAACAATTCCACCATTGTTGAGATACAACAAAACTGAGTTACCTGTATCATGAAATTACCTAGAACTAATTTGAAAGTCCAGTTTGAAAGTATTTTATTTTTTGTACATGAAAGGAAACTTATAAATACCTTTAATTCTCCTTTCTCCCAAGGATAATCAGCCTTGCTAATCCATTTGTAAACACATCCTAGATGACTTGTCAAATTGAAAGAAAAGTGATCAAGGTAGGTAAGCCATTATTGAAAACCTTGCAAACAGCCAACACATTATCTGAAGGATTTTAACAGATACTGCATAATCTGTATAAAACAAGTTGGAACTTTTCAGATATGAATTATAGGTGACTAGGGCAGGACTCTACCTGTACAGATTGAAGGAGGCAAAATTTGAAGAGTATTTCAGCAGAAATGCATTCCAATCTTTGCTAGGTGAAAGATTAGATACTATAGACAGGAGAATAAACAACAGGCAATCAAGAGCCAGGGAGCTTTTGTGTTCATTTATTTACCATAAACAATCGGTGGATCTTTGAATGGTCGAAGTGGCTGTTGAATACTTCAGGGCAAGAGAATCAACTAGTTTTGTGGTCATAATAAAGACCAATAATTTACAATGTATCACCAAAGAAATGTGTGAATGCTTGTATCTCTGTGGACCGTAGTTTATGGACAACATTTCATGATTTAATCTTGACTTGTTTACTGCTAAATGTATATGAGTCAAATAATAGATAAGTCTGTAAATTGAAACCCATAGTCTTACAAAGAAGTAACTACAGCGAGACACTAAAGTTCTTTAAAAAATAAGGACACCTATCGACCTAGCTGATAACAAAAGGAATACCACTGAACATATATATATATATATATAGAGAGAGAGAGAGAGAGAGAGAGAGAGAGAGAGAGAGAGTGAGAGAGAGAGAGAGAGAGAGAGAGAGAGAGAGAGAGAGAGAGAGAGAGAGTGGGTACGTGTAAAACATATAATATGTCTGATTAGAATGAAAAGCTTGCCTACCATCTACACTTTGTAATTAACTTTTAACTATGTAAAATCCTATGTAAACACCCCCTCATTTACAAAAAATTTTCTTAAGTATGTACTGTGAATTATTTGGTCTTATCTACCATATATCTTTGCCTTTAAGACAAGTCAAACTGCACACAACATAGATCCTGATCTACCATAGCATAATGCACCTGCAGATCAGGGTCTGTTTCATTTGTTCCACTTATTGCTTCTAATATGCAATGGCAGATCTTGGCCTGTGCAGTCTGCAGATGGATTTGTCTTAGAAGTGAGTAAATACAGTAACTATTCGTATAACTGTTTAATAAAGAAATCATGCAGCTAGTGTCATAAACAACTTTTATGACAGAAATTTTATTTGCTTGTGGATTGCAAGTTGTAGCAATTAATGTTAGGAAAATTACTATTTTAGGTTTCAAAATGGACTGGAATGTGCCATCCCTTTGCTAATGCTTGTTTTTTCCCTCGTGAGAGAAACACTACGATCAAGTGAGAAAGCTTGCCGGTAGCTTCTCGTGGGTCGGTGGTTCTTTCCGGGTTCTTCCTCAACCATTAATACTGGCCGCCATGTATAGCCTATCTTGTGCTGAAAAATGGCGTTAAACCCTATAACAACAACAACAACAACAACACTACAATCAAAACAGTTCTGTGAATGAGACTGATTTTACAAAAAAGTAATTTGATAAGAAATAGTTGACTTGAAGGGGATTTTACGATAATGTGTTAAGCTAGCAGAAAGAAATATATGGTCAAGATTGAAAATTATGTTCCTTTTATTCATACAGTATTGAAACTTACAGCAATTTGGGTGATTACAGAGATCTTTATCATAAAACTGTCATATTTAATACTATTTCTGAACTGTACAGACTGTGTTCAGTAATATTAATTTCAATCAGTACACAAGTGTCCGGTAACAAAATAACTAGATCATGAACTTAATTTGTTGAATTAATGTTGTTGTTGTTGTTGTTATAGGGTTTAATGCCATTTTCCAGCACAAGATAGGCTATACATGGCGGCCAGTATAAATGGTGGAAGAAAAACCCAGGAAAACCCTGGGAAGAACTGCTGACCTACAAGAAGCTACTGGCAAGCTTTTTAACACACCCACACTGGGCGAACCCGAGACTCAAACCAACGCAGACAGAGGTGAGATGGCAGTGATCCATAATGGTGAGAGCTTTAGACCACTCACAGCCACTCGGGGCCCCTGAATTAATGTAACAATTTTTTTTTTTTTTATTTATTTCATAAAAATTTCTAATACACATAGTCTGGGTTTTCTCATCAATGCCAACAAGCACTTTGCTGTAAGTATTATAGTGCTGGAAAATATGAATTACCAATAGTACTGAAATAAGTTATTGTATCCATTTTGATAACATGCTCAGTTTCAAACTAATTCAATAACTTGGAAATGGCAAAAATGGCAATCCTTTGTGTCTTACTTCCACACTAATCATTCTGTCTTTAAACAAATATTGGTCAATGTTATAACAACTGATGGAAGTTTGTTATTTAAACACAACTGATTGCTTGATCCTCAATCCAGCACATGACATCTAAATGCCTTCTTAAACACTACTATGAAAGCATATGTTCACTTGATAGTTTTCATTATTGGTCAAATGGATCACTGATCAAAGAAACAACAGAATACGACAAAATATACGGCTTGCTTTTAATCTTTTCTGTTAAATTAAATGTATGAGAAATTAATATTTATCTACTGTAAACACTGTACAAAAACATACTGTATTCACTAGAGTACGACACCCATCTAATTGTCAAAAGCAAAACACAAGTTTAGTCTTGTTCATTCAGACCCTCACATGGCTAGTTGATATCTCTGCCAAGTGAGGTTTTGCTAAAATGCTTCCCGAAGGTTGTTACTAATAGAAAATGCTTTGGTCAAAGTTTGTACATGCAAAACTGCAGAAATATTTCTTACCATCTGAAAACTTAGATGAACTTAATCGGATACTTAAAGACAAAACTTCTAACGAGTTTGAAATGATATCAATAAACACAATTTTAAAAGATGCTGATGCAAGAGCCATGTCATAATCCACCAATGAAACTCTCAGTGTTACAAAAAAAGAGAATATCATCTTATCACAATGATGTTTTATATCACCCCATCGAAGCAGCCAATCAAATTGCATTCCCAAAGTTTTGGGCAAAACCTTGTTCCAGCATTACAAGGAAAATTCAGTATTCTAATTCCAGACTCTTAATTGTCAGTGTTCCTGCATAGCCATGTGATAGCGGGTCATGACGTATGCCACTTATTATACTAATAACTAGAGCTGCCAGCTCATTGTTTTAAAGTGATTAAAACAACCAAAAACATCCGTTGAAATGTTTCCCTTATTTTATAAAAGAGTATGAGATTTGGTTCATGCATGGATCCTTTCTATCATAGATAAACATCAAAAGAACAGCAGAATGCATTTAGGAAAAAAGAATATGTGGTTATAACGCAGAAATATAACTTAAAGTTCTGAAATTAAATTGAAGGAAAACCAGCAGACATTCGTGATGTTATGAATGCATTGGTCAGTCAGAGCAAATCAACACAATGATTTGATGTCAGAGGTGCCATCCTCTACAATGGTCAAACAGAAATGTGTTATAAAATCAGAATCAGAGTGTAAAAACACAAATACTTGACTTTTTTATCCAACACATTATTTAAAGCATATTTTATTATTACTATTATTATTATTATTATTATTATTATTATTATTATTATTATTTTATAACCCTAGGTCAAAGTGATTTTTGGTTGAAGTGTGCTTCCAATGGACTTCTTTCCTGCCATGTGCCATGCTTAAGTCTAACGAGTACCGACTATAAAGACATGTAGATGTTTTGAATTTCTGACACAAAATGGTGTTTCACTGAGGTAAAATCTTTATCAGTTACCTTTCCTTATATGATCTTTCTCAAACTTTCTCAGGTGAATCAAAGCACTAAGCTGACTGGGTTTTTTTCATTGGTCAATATTCAGTTACTCTTGTGATGCAAATGCTTAGGTACCATCTATGCTTGCTTATAAGTCAAGTGAAACTGCAAACAACAAAGATCATGATCTATCGTAGCATACAGCATCTGCAGATTAGGGTCAATTTTGTTCTACTAATTACTCCTACTGCACAGATCAAGGTCTGCTGGTGCATTATATAATGGCAGGTCTGGGTCTGTGCAGTTTGCAGTTGGACTCGTCTTATAAGTAAGTATATATGGTACACTTTGCCACAGATTAATTAAAGTTAGACATTACAAACGTTTTAGTGATCTGGATATACCAGTGTTTAAATTGTGTTTGTCTACATGCAGTTAGTTCTGACCAGAAAATTCGAATTCTGATTATAATGTAATTTGAGCTTAAAAATAGGAATGATTCTGTTAGAATCAGGTTGATTGGCATCTCAATGTAGGGTGAAACAGAAAAATCCTGCACATTGGAAAACACATTCCTTTACACATCAGGAAATTTTAAAATAACTTGTTCTATCAAAATTCTGAAACAGTTATATTGGGTCATAATAAAAGGTACCACAATGAAACCTATTAACCACAAATAAATTCTTTAATGCCTTCATCAAGACCATATAAACTGAGGATCTAAGACAGTATTTACCAGATAGGGCTAAAAGGTCTCCACATCAGGCAATAAAATAATCAAACAATCATTTTCACTTTTAGACTTAATCATGGAAAAGACGTTACCCATAAAATCTACAACCTAATTGAAGTGTTTGAGAGTATAATGGGTATTTCTCTCTTGAAAATGGCAAATATATAGAATAATTTATTACACTAGGGTATTAAGGAAATCCGTTTTTTGAATCTGGGGCCAAAGTTCAGATTATATGTAAGTAAGATAAAACTCAGAGTGCTGAAATTGAAGACTAATAAATCATTGGCGTAATTTTTTTATACAGGTCTGAGAATCAATGCTAAGAGAGTCTCAGTGGTGAAATGTCAGCATTTTTTAACTTCTTTAAAAAAAGAAGAATTTAATATTGCTAAGGTCAAAAACAAATTAACTGTACAAAGTCATACATGTAGATTGATATACATTTTATGGTACTTGACGGTGTAAAATATGGTCACAAGACAAGGTTATATATAAACTTGAATATTAGGAAGAAGTGACTTCTAAATTTCGACAGAATAGTTAGAAGTAAGAACCGAACAGGGATAAGTGGGAGCAAGGCAAGAAATGCAATATATATATATATATATATATATATATATATATATATGTAGATAATGTGCAGTGTATTCATTCTTTAAAGTGTTATGGAGAGATATTATGCAATGTATATGGCCATATGACTTCAAAAAGAGCCAAGCAGAAACCATACATTGTAATTAAGTTTACCTGACATGAGTACCTAGATTACTGTCTTGTAATACAAATAGGTACAAATACTTACTAACTGCCACCTAAACTATATATATAATATTAATTTTGTGCAGTAGTTCTGATTAAATAATTTACTGCGTAACGAAGACAATTCATGTGCGCACATGCGTAATGTATATCAGTGTATGTGTACTGTGTTTCATGTATTGTACTACACAGCTCAGTCTCTCTATTTTTAGCTGTTCATGCAAAGTTATAGAACTCTGTAAGATTTCATGTAACCTGGATGCTGTGGTCAATGGCAATGTCGGTATGAAGAACAATATTGCTTTATTCACATTAAGGGGCTAAACATTCAGGACCAATGGGCTTGCCGGCAAAGGGGTTTCTTGAGGTATCCTTTGGCAGACTGAGAAGCTGACTGTGAGTGGTTGCTTATTGATCATTTGAAGTGAGCTGTGGAACTGTGATCATTCACTGGATGCCATAAAATATATTCCAATTTTGAATCAGCACAATTCTGGTAATTCAAATATCACTACATGGCTGAAATTCTAATTAAATATTGCTGTATGGGTGAAAGTCTAATTCAATGTTGCTATATGGGTGAAAATCAATTATACATACATTACACTTGTCGAAGAACCATACAGTATTCATATTCATGTATAATTTCTATACATTTATCATCCTTGGTGATAGATCCATATACAGTGTGACCCTGCTATAACACGGTAGTTGGGAGCCATAGAACCCGACTGTGTTCTAGACTGAACCATGTTATAAGCAACCAGGTCAGTTGCTGAAGAAAAATGATGCATGTACCCAAAAAAATTTGCGGGGGTGGGTGGGGTGGGAGTGTGGTGTGGTGTGTGTGTGTAGTAGGTAATAAATGCGGGCGGTAAAATACGTGCTTCATTGGCACAGTTACCATCTTAAATCGATGCATATTAAACAAGAAATACACCTGTAGTGAAAACAGAGAAGACATATAATATTTTACTTTATTTAGAGAACCACCAATTGGTACATATACGTGTATACTGTTTATATATATATATATATATATATATATATATATACATGTCTAATGTATAGCATGAATAGTATCAACACTGTGTACTGACCCGCGAATCTCATCACATACATTGAATCCACAATACAAGTAATTCCATCGAAAATATGAACACACAGAGATTTAAAATATTCAATAATTTTGTCACAGGTCATATAGGTCTGAATTCAGTGGAAAAACATAGCACAATCACGTAATAAATTGGTAGCATTCGTAAGCATAAACTTTTTCCCTGCAAAAAGGAAACTTTCACGGCACAGTAAACATGTTCCAGTCACGTTGGAAAATCAAAAACATCCATCAGATTCCATTGCTTTCATTTAAGTTTGGTACTTTGAAGAAAGGTTCTTTGTTTTTATTGAAGATTGTAGTCGGCTTTCTTTGATGAAGGGTGCATGTGTTATAGAAGTCACTGCTAAAGGACAGCTTTGGAGAACCAAACAAATGCCCGTTTCTTATTGTGGCGGCAACATCGAATAATTGTACTGCATGATTGAGACTGATTTTTTTTTCCTTTCACTTAGTACATTTTCATAACAATCGGTGCTTCAAAGATAATCTGTTTTCTCTGAAATTTCAGCAACTATTTCATCTGGGTACATTTTTAAAAAAGGAATTGGCTGTCACTTGGTCGATTGTAGTTACTGTTCCTCCCTGCCCATTGAATAGACCAATAAGTAAGATGTTTGGTTTTTTGGGGGGGGGGGGTTATTTACATTTGTGGTAGCGGAGTGATGCTGTCTTCATTCATGCATCAGAAATTTAACAAAGGGTCAATGGACAACAGAGATGCAGGTGTTCTGGTCTGATGACAGGGAAACTACTGTAAATGTGATTGTTCTGAAGGATTTAATTCTGAGTGAAAAGAAGTGGAATTTTACTTACCATCCACATACAAATGTCACTTGGTGTAAATATATTATTTACTAGCAGCGGCCGAAAATCCGAAGAAAGATAGATTATGAGATAATGCCTCGTCCGGTTGTTCTCCGCTACCAGAAATGTCAATAAAAATGCGGATATCTCACAACATACAGTACTCATGCTAGATGTCAACATAAGTGGATTATGATATAACAATGCACTGTAAAAATGGTTTATCAATATGGACAAAAAATTTGTTTATGTAATAATAGATAAATTTCAGTGCATTTTATATCAAGTTTGTGGCTTCCTTTCATGGGACCTCTGAATTTCTCCACTCCAAATCAATGGTTGTATATACAAGTTCAAACAGCCAACAATGAAGCCAATAAAAAAAAATTGGCAGATGGTATATTTTGCCACCAATAAGGAAAATGTGACATTGGCGGAGCCCTATGTGACCCCAGAATAAACTTTTTACACGTTATTTTTTGTACTTTTAAGAAGAAAAAACAATTTTTTTGTGTGCGAGAAAAATACATATAAAATTTTAGGAGCCACGCTATGATCGTCTTGTATTATGCATATGTGATGTCTTCCCCAAAATGATAATAAACTTTTTAAGTTTTTATTGTACTTTTAAGAAAGAATTTTTTTGTGTACAAGAAAAATGCATGTATATAAAATTTCGGGAGCCACACCACAACCGTGTTATATTCGAATTCGTGTTATAACAGAGCGTGCTATAGAAGGGTCACACTGTATCAATTATATTTGTTTACAATATCTATACACTGATCATACATGGTGATAGATTCACGCAGAATCACATTTGTTTGTAAGTTCCATACGTCAATTTTTGTATGAATATTTTTTGAAGTTCCATGCTCTGATTAGATCCATGCAGGAACAGTATCATTTTCTTATATCCATTGTTGAACTCGATGCTCATTATTTTGTTAAAGCCATTCTTGGACTTTATGTGCACCAGCAAAGTGGCAGATTCATTCATTATCCACTGACATTAAAAATAGGGACCTCGAGTGGCCAAGTGGTCTAAAGCACTCACCATTATGAATCACTGCCATCTCACCTCTGTCTGTGTGAGCTAGAGTCTCAGATTCAGCGAATGTGGGTATGTGAGAAAGCTTGCCAGTAGCTTCTTGTGGATCAGTGGTTCTTTCCCCCATTTTCCATGGTTCTTCCTCCACCATTCATACTGGCTGCCATGTATGGCTATCTTATACTGAAAAATGGTGTTAAACCCTACAACAACAACAACAACATTAAAAATAAACATCTTAACATTGCTAAATCCAATCCCAACCAGTTTTCATCCTGTTGCAGTGGGTTCATACATCCAATGTCCATCCTCAAGGAAAGCAAAGCAATAGCAGCAGGCAATGTATTAACACTATTAAAATAACTTTTTTGTATTTAAATTTTGCGTTCACTATTAATCAGCAGAACAAAGTCATAATGACCTGTATAATGTCAATGTCTCTCAAGGTTCATGACATTACACTACCTGTATGATGTCAATGTCTCTCAAGGTTCATGACACTATACTACCTTGGTGCAATGATGACAACATAATACTGACATAATACAATGTTGTAATAATTACATCATCGTGACTTGTAGAGTAAAATGTAAAGTGACACCAGTAAACATCTTTATATCAAGATTGAAGCACAGATAGCAGATCTGGATCTATGTAGTTTGTTTGGGGTAATCAGTGTTACAAACAACACAGACCCTGATCTGCTGGTGCATTATACAATAGCAGACCTGGATCTATGTTGGTTGCAACAGGACTAAACTTACAAGCAAATATATATTGTACATATGAATGACATACACAAATATCAATAATATTGGATGTTATGGGGCTGAAAATGTATTACTCAACCTGTCAGGGTAGGTGTAAATCATTCTACTAGCCCACAATAAACTCTTCCTCAACCAGCTATTATAGAAACATAAAAGTTGGCAATGTTAATGACCTAAATTCGATCTTATGAAACAATTATTCCATGACCCTTCTAATACCAGCTGTAAGAAATTACAAACTGAGACCAGTCTTGTCAACGTTTTTTTGTAATGTTAGAGACAATAGTGTTTGATAAACCAACATTTTTAGAATTCATTACTGATCCTTCCTGACATACAGATTTTGTTACAAGTCAATCAATGTGAAAATTATAGTGAGTGGGGGTGACTTCCATGCCCCCTACAAGTAACAGAAGTTATCTGACAGGGTACAGGTGAGGTCAAATTGCTCAAAAGGGGCATTCCTTGATAACTGATTCTCAATTTTCATATGAGGAAAATCAATAAAGTCAACAATACAAATCCTTACCAAATTATTTCAAAGATAGCAATGTTTACACACTATATGCAGATTTATGACATACCTGTCATGCTGGCAAGATATCATGGGTACAAAAAAACTTGAAAACATTTTTCCACATGCAAAACAGTTATATGGGAATTTTTAAAAAATTCTAATCCAATGCACATTTTGCTCTCTGAATGTACAATCCACATATTGAACATTGATATATAGAGTTGGGGGTTAAACTAATACTGGAGTTTGGGACACCCATACCTTCCTTTAGATTTTAATGGAAATGTCAGAGGACAGTGATAATTATCACATGCATTAACATTTCTTTTCTTTCTACAGAGAACAGCAATATCTAGCAAAAACATGCCATGGTCTAATGTACTAAAAGTTTAAATCCATCAAGAAAACAGTTTATCAGAAAAAGTTATGAAAAACTGCAAGACATTGCATCAACTTTTAGGTTAAAAGTCATGACAGAAACTGAGAGATTTCAAAGTCTGTACTTAATTCAACACAACTTAATTGTCAGTCACAGAAAAATGACATTCATATAAATAATTATACCATGTCTCTAACCTGGAACAACTGTTTAAAAAAAATCTATAAAGTACTCAAAGAATAGATTCTTGCAAAGGTAAAACAAGAGTCTCTTGAAGGGACTAATGTTCTAATGGCTGAAAAGAATTTACAGGAATTCAAGATAAGATAATTCTTCTTTTTAACTGCTAAGTGCTTAAACTGTCTCTGACATTCATGAGGGTAAGATTTTCAAATCAGCCACTATGGCAGCGGTATTGGATGTTAGATCAGCACTATTTTCATTTGGGACAAACCTGACACAGTTTACAAGACTTTTGGTGAAAACCTCATGAACATTCATTTAGGAGAACTACTGACAAGATTTTCATTATGTTCATTGTGGCAGTCATACTGGATGTCTGCATGACACCAATTTCATTTAGGACAGATAAATATCATAAGAAGTCTTCTGGTGAAAACCTATATGGATATGACTAAATTTTGGAGGAGTAGCAACAAGAAAGTTTTCAAGATGGCTGTCACATCTGAGATACGAATGGCACCATTCTAACTTAAGATCAACCAGATATCATAATTAGTCTTCTGGTGAAAACCCATGTCTATATGACTATCAGTTCTGGAGGTGTAGCAGTAACAACATTTTTCAAGATGGCTGCAATGGTAGCCATATTGGATATCAGATCGGCTTGGCATCACTTTCATTTAGGACCGACTAAACATCATATAAGTCTTTTAGTAAAATCCCATGCTGATATGAGAACCTACTGACAAGGAGCAGCAGTAACAAGATGGCTGCTGTGGTGACCATATTCAATGTCCCAGCAGAATTATTTTAATTTAGGACCAACCAGATATCACAAGAAGTCTTCTGGTGAATATCCAATGTCAATATGATCTTCCATTCAGGAAGAGTAATGATAACAAGATTCTCAAGATGTTTGCCATGAAGGCCATACTGGATTTCAGATCGGAACTATTTTCATTTAGGACCAACTAAACATCATAAGAAGTCTTTAAGATTTTCAAGATGGCCATTGCTGTGGTCATATAGGATGTCTGAGTGGAACCATTTTTATTAAGAATCAACTAGGCATCATAAAAAGTCTTCTGGTGAAAACCCCTTGCTAACATGACTTTTGTTCAGGAGTAGTAATGACAAGATTTTCAAGATAGATGCCATTGGAACCATACAGGACATAAGTGTGTGTGTGTGTGTGATTTGGATTTTTAACGTAGCTTTAACATTTTTTCAGTCATATCGCTACGATGTCTGCAGTGTGGCAGTTTACAGTGATGTCTAGCACTGGGACATCATGCCGCAGACATGTAGCATGATGTCCCACCCAGTCACATTATCCTGAAACCAGGCCGACCAGTCCTAACACTAACCTCTTAATGCTGAGCGCTAAATGAGGCAGCTGTTAGTACCATTTTTGTAAGTCTTTGGTATGACTCAGCCAGGGATCGAACCCGCGACCTCCCATATCTGAGGCGGACGCTCTAACCACTAGGCCACTGGAGCAGTCAATACTTCTGTCTGGTCAACATACAGGACATAAGATCGTCACCATTTTAATTTAGGATCAACTGAATATCATAGAAATCTTTCAGTGAAAGTCCCATTTTGATATGACCCTGCCTCAAGGAGGATTTTGCTATAAAACATTTTTAAAGAGGCTGCTAACTGTGGTCAATTGTACGTCAGAGTGAACCATTTTCATTAACGACAAAATCACACATAAGATATCATCTGGGGAAAAGGCTAAGTTGATATGACCTTCCATTCAGAAGGAGTAGCAATAACAAGATTTTCAAGATGGCTGCCATGGCAGCCATATCAAATATCAAATCGGCACCCTTTTCATTCAGGACCAGCTATACACCATAACAAGCCTTTCAGTGAAAACCCCATGTTGATATGACTACCCATTCAGGATTAGCATTATTCATTTTCAAGAAAACTTCTGTGGCAACCATATTGGTTGTTTGTGAAACACAATTTTCAGTTCAAACCAACTTAACATTAGGATAAATGTGTGTGCAAATCTTCACAGCAAGCCTCAAAGAAAAAGTGACAACAAACTTTTGCTAATGAACAGACAGACAGATGGACATCAGACAATAGACAATGGATGACAGGCCATGCCAGGTCTATGGCAAGTAGAACAAAAAAGAATTATAAATATTAATAGCAGAAATGGGTGCACCTGAAAATAACTGGACCATGATAGGTGAGAAAATGAAAATTAGTTATCATACATACAAAGAAGTTTCACCCAAAAACAATATTCTTTTCTTTAAGAATTTGTACTTTTTTCATACCCTAAACCTCCCAAAATCTAGGAGCTAAGAGAATGATTTAAATTTTGCTGGTGTGCACTCTGTATAAGAGATACTATGAATTTCTCGGTGTTTGCTTCAATCACTGCACTGTCTTTAACAAGAATACCATGAAAGGCATGTTTTAAATACACAACCACTTAATGATCTTGACTTTGGTCAAGGTACAGGATCTTGAACTAAACTTGATCTGTAGAAACCATTAATTTTCCTATTTAACCTAATATGACCAAGATCTCTGACCTTAAGAATCCCAAAATATATATCTTTCTTTCTCACCAAATGTGCAAACCATCAACAAAGTTTGGTCAAGGAACTTCCACTAAATCAAAATTTGCTTTGGTTACACTCTACAATTATTATGTACTTTTGTACTTGGCAATGTGTACAGTGGAAAGAATGTCAGCATACCTCTATGCAACTATCATGTCTGACTGAAATTCCTTCACATAGTAATTACAGAAACCATGCACTATCTAAAGCTGACAGCCATTAAAATGGCTGCTCCCACGTGCTTGAAAAATGAGCCTGAATTAGTCCAAAGTACACTAAATTTAGCAGTTATTAAAGAAAATAGTGAAAATGAAATTTGTCAGACAATACCAGCTTCTGAAAGTGCAAGAAATGAATAATAAAATATAAAACATAAAAAATATATCTCCTTGTGTTTTGTGAAAATGACCAAATGATGTTGCAGTCTATTTCAGATGTGCACATTTGAAGGTTAAGTTGTGTGCTCTATGACTCAAATTACACACATCAATCATACACCAAAAATAAAGGAATTTAACAGTTATTTTAACAATACCTAAGATTTACAAGATCTCTTTTAAGCAACCAAGATAACTGGTGAGGAACCTGGAAAATTCTTTGTCTTTAAAAATCAAACCCTATGCAAAATGTGAAACTGTATAAGGGAATCTTTGCAAAATCCCTCTTTCTTTATGCCAAAATGACCCTGACCTTTGACTCCAAATTAATAGGCCTCTTCCTTACTTTAAATGTAAGGTCTCCAGAATAACTTTGGATGTAGACAATCTACCTTGACCAAACGTCAAGGTAGATTGTCTACATCCAAAGTTATTCTGCAACATGAGTCCCTCAAAGGCGTTTAAGTTCCACCAGACGAAAAAAGAAATTCTTGGAAAACAAGGTAAGACAATTTACACTTACTTCATCCTTTTTCATGGCAATGTCCTGGCGACATGCACGGATCTCTCCCTCATTACGCTTGATATGCTCCTCTTTGCGCGTAATCTCTTGCTCAAGAGCCTGGCAGCGTGCCTGTGACTGGCGGAAGTCATTATCAACCTTTGTGAGGGCCTCCTCCAGATGTGTTGCTTCCTGCTTGTGGCGTTGGTGAGATGAAGCCAAATTGTGCTGCAGTTGCTGGACATTCTGCTCCAGACGGTCAATCTGCACACAGAAAGCACGAGTTATTTGCCAAATATAGGGGGATATTTTAGTAACTTTATTTTAGTCAAATATAGGTGGATATTTTAGTAACTTTACCATACAACTTTCAGCATGCTGGTTGGATGAAGCAAGGCTGTACTACAGATTTGCACATTTTGCTTCCAATGGTAAATCTTTCAACTGAAATTATGTCTAAAATACTAAAATTTGGAAATTTAATTTTCTTGGTGACATTTTAAAATGAATTTATAGTGCGAATGTGAGGCTGCACTCAAGCTGTTGCATTTGTTCTCTAGACAGTCAATTTGTTAACAGAAATCCTTTGTAAAGAACTAACAAATTTTATTTTATTTTATGACTTTCATGATGCTGGAAAGGGCAGATAACTTTCATGGATGATGATGAATATAATATCAAGGATTGTACCTCTTTCAGTGCACTACTTTTCTGCTCTTTGAGAGAAGCTGTATCAACTCGAAGCTCATTGATTTGGTCCTGCAGCTCTGAAATCTGGTGGATCTTGTTCTGCAAATTGGACTGGGTCTCATCCAGTGTATACTCCAAATGGTTAATTCTTTCTTCTTTCTCCAGGTACTGTCAAACAAACAGTGAGATAGTGTTGCATAATTTATGTGTAAATTACAATAAGCAAAACATGTCAGATGTATTCAATCCATCCAAAAATTTCATGCCCATGAAACGTTTTCAAGATTCACCGAAAATAAACAAATTAACATTAATGATAATGTCTATGATACAAAAGAATATATATACCATGTATGTATTTCAATCTTAGTTCAAAAAAAATTTTGTACCAAATATGCTCCATTTTACAAAATTTACTACAAAATGCAATTTAACCCTGAGCCAGCTGCACTTTTTAAATAAAGTACTAATGTCCTCAGATTCAGTGTGTGCCAGTTCATGTGTGCAAATGCACATGTCAGTTTGTGTACAAATTTCTCAAAAATAATATTCAAGCATGGTTTCATGATTATAATGACCAATGAATAATGTGGAACTTTAGGAGTAAATAGCCTGTCTTTTTATATTTATTCTGATAATGCTGACATCCCACTACTGAAGTCACAGTGGGGGGTTGGAGGCCACAGTGGAACAAATACATTTTTATTAATTTGTGTTACATGACCCAAAAACCTGTGGTCTTTATACTGAATTGATCAGAATTGACATCTTTGGTCTGTGCAGTAATAAAACCATAAATAAATGATAACAAAAACATGTTGATTAAGTCCCTCACATACCATATACTTTTCATGTACTCTCTCTCTCTCTCATGCTTACAAAAAGCTTAAATGAAAAATTTAGGATCAGTTCTCAATATAATAGTAATGTTTTTCCCCTTTATACATAAACAAACTGCTCAAGTCACTGACATTCTGAAGATTTTTCAACTTTTACCATTCTCTATAACAACTTGTCTGGCTTTCACCAAAGTACAAAGGAATGTACAGTCTTTTTGGGGGTGGCAGTTTGACACAATTTTGACACAAAAATCAGTGTTTAACATAAACAGCAGAAACCTTTTAAATGAAATCAAAATAGGTGTCAGAGGCAATCATCTGCCCTTAATATATACAATATTTAAACAATGATGCCAATAAACAATCAAGTTTTAGACGTCACTGACAACTACATAATTTTGTGCAAATGCACAATTTAAGATGTCTTTTTATCAATACACTTGATGTGGGCTTGTTAACCATCATGTTTATAATCCACAAAAATTGCTGCCACAGTGGAGGAGAAAACAACCAGCTTTTAATTTGTCACTTTCCTTATTTAAAAGTAGTCCTCAATTAAAATTATATACATATTTAAGGAAGGCAGAGGGACCCATTTTAACTATACAAGTTTTATATCAATTGGATCTGAGGGCTGCAATCAGCCCATACTATAACTTGCCCTTTGACTGACAGATGCCACCATAGCCAGGACATTACCTATGAACTACTTTTGGTAAGATGTATCTATCTTATACTAACCTCTTGGTCTGTGTGGTTGTGTTCTCCCTGATAAGTGAGGTACTCGTTTTCAAGCTTCTTGGCCCTTTCCTCATGCCTTAGGGACTAGAAAGATAAACACTCAATCCATATAAACTATCACCATTATTTAAGCCTTAGAAATAAATGTTAACATCATGCAAATTATTCAATGGAATGTTGGCAAAGCAAAGTTTGTCATTAATTTTCTTGCTGCCCCTGCATCCAAACCGAAGACACAAGATTTTCTTGTCATAATTCATATATAATTTATATACTGCAGTGTCATGGACATTAATCCAAAACTAAAGCATAAACACAGAACTTGCTGGTAAGAATACCTGCATTATTGACTGAGAAGGGAGTAATACAATCAGTAGCTAGTGATGAAATTAATTAAATCAAAAAGTTCATCAAACATATTATAACTAACTCTCTTCTCTTATCTTGTTTATGTACATTTACAATGCTAACAAATGTGGAAATGTTTAAAATATATTTATGGTCTTATATATCTCAAGAATAAATAATTTTCCCATATACATTTCATAAACTCATTTAATTTCTGAATTATTAAGACTTCCATCTCACCAAAAATCATTAATCTCCATAATACTGTAAATCATCTATAATCATTAGATTTTTTAAAAACAATTTCAGCTTTTAGAAATTCTATTAATATAGTGATAATGCAAAAGAATCACCTCTTGCTGTACATCCTGTAGTCGTTCCTTAAAGTTTTTGATATTTTCCTCACACTCTCGCACCCGATTCTGTGACAGCGAAAGATCCTCTTGTGTTGCATTAAGTTCATGAGTCAACTGTTCAATGACATCCTCGCATTTTTCAACTTCCATCTTCTTGTCTGTGAACATTTTATTCAAGTTTTCCACATCATTCCTCATGGTCTCAATAGTTTGCTCCTTTTCTATCACATGACTGCGGCTCTCTGCAAGTTTTTCTTGCAGAGTTTTGACTGTGGAGTCCAGATGCTGAACCTGGTTAGTGGACTGGTTGTATTTCTGCTTGTAGCTGTTGAGACTCGTTTCCAGTTTTTGGATTTCCTCATTGGCCTTGTCGACCTGGTCCTCTAGAATTATAACCTGTTGCTTTGTCTCTGAGATGGTCACATCCTGGTTTTTCATCATCTCAGCCTGTCGTTGGAGCTGGTAGATTAAAAGCATCAAAATTAATTATTTAAACTGTGAACAATGCAAATGATCATCTAAAAATCACTACGTAAAACAAAAGAAACATGGAATTATAAGTGTTAGTACTGTATCTGTAAAATCTAACTTAAAAATATTATGGTTCAAATCTTTATGCAACTGTCCCTCATACACAGAATACCTTACTAGTGCAAACAAGCATTTGACATGAACATACCAGTATAATGATCTACAAATATGGGATCATGTTTACTATTTATAACTTTGAACAATACAAACTTAATAACAGTGATCACAAATAAAGTCTGCAATACAGGAACTTAGATGGAGACTATGGTTTCAGAGAGTGCAGCATTAACATACTTGGACTATGATCCTGGGTTAGATCCCAATCATATAAATGAGTATGAATGTATGTACTGTATATACAAAATGAAAAATCAATTCTCACAAACTAACCTCCATAGCTGATTCTTCCTGCATTTTCCTAATGCGCTCCAACTCCTCGTTAAGGGTGGCATTTGCCACCTTGAACTCCATGTTAAGGGCCTGACTGTCCTCAAGCTGAGCTCGCAAAACTTCCACTTCCTCATGCATCAACTCCATCTCTGACTGAAGTCGCTTTATTTCCTGGGCGTGGCTCCCCTTGGCTATCTGAAGATCTGTCTTCATTTGTTCAATTGTCCGCAGATGGTTCTTGATCTAAAAAATGTTTACAATTTTTCATTAAAGAAACTAAAAGCCCTTGAAAATATTAGTGATACAAAGATATGCCCAAATGAACTGTAATAAAATCCATCATAAACAAACTTTCATCATACAGTATGAAGTTTCCACATACAATAAAAACAGTGATGTAGGTCTCATTCAAACAAAATTCTTTGTTAAGTATTCCCGTTTTTTTCCCCACAACAAAATTCTATTCCAAATCAATTGATTTCATTGGTTCTTTTTTGGTGCTATTATAAATGCTGTGCTTATATAGCATTTCCACATGCCACAGAAAGGGAATCTCCATCTTTCCATAAATGCTCACAAAATTATAAATTTCTAAGTGCATGTGTCCTGATCTGAACATGTTTTGTGAACGGGAAGCAGCTGCTAAAATCAACTTAGAACGTAATGAGTTTTTGAGAACCTACCATGATTACATAATGCATAATGCACTGGCAAATGTTGGTCTGTGCAGTTTGATAGGAGTAATCAGGAGAACAAAACAACACAGACCTGGATCTGTAGGCGCATTATGCTACGGCAGATCTGGATCTTTGTCGTTTGCAGTGTGACTCGAGCGATAAGCGAGTATATATAGTAACTCCCTTTCCCTTGGCATGACATAACCAAATAGAGTGCTGAAAGTACTATCAAAACCCAACCAAGCTGATTTTGGATAGAATTCTTCTCAGCTTATTTTTTCATTGACTTCTTGAACACTGCTGTGGGTCTTGGTAGACCACTTACTGATCTTTCCTAATGCCACTGTACCAGTATCTACCTATTGTAAAGCACTATGCATTAAAGCGCTACATAAAAGAAAACTGAATAATAATTAACATTTTCTGTTCTACAAATAAAAGCACACAACTCATATTTTAATATCAGTAGTCTTTCATTTCCAATGTGATTGATCTGCCTGTTTTTCAGACCAAATTTCGGGTTCTCGACTGTTCTGCAACCTTTCCACGGACCACCTGAATGGAGCTCGCATACTATTGGTAGTCCACGTACCACAGTTTGAGAACCTTTGGTTTAGAAATTAGCACAAATTCCACAGGTGGAATAGACCTTGTACTTAGGTGCCTGATAACTGGATAGGTTAGAGATCCACAAGGATCACAACAGACAAGTAGCTGACTGACAGTCGTGAAAGGGTCAACTAATAAGAGGAATTTTAATGTTGAACAAGATTATATTTCACCGCCTAACCATCTTGCTTTAGTACTAAAACTCTGTCTTGTGGGAACAATATTTTCTTGAATATGTAGCAGAAAATATACAAGAATAGCGTGCATGGATGTTACAGAACTAGAAACTTTTGCTAATACCTACTGTTAATATTGGCTTACAAGTCAAGTTCAACTGTAAATGGCACAGACCCAGATCTGCTTTAACACTGCGCTAACAGAACTGAGTCTATAGAGTTTTGTCAGGAGTAATCAGGAGAACAAACAACACAGACTCTAATCTGCTGGTGCACTGTGCAACTAAAGATCAGGATCAATGTTGTTTGCACTTGGAGTCAACTTGTACGCAAGCACATTCGGCATGATATCCTCCATACTACACTAATATCAACTGTTGTGCAGTTTATGTAAGCTAATTTCACAATCAAATGCCAACTTTAAAATCATTATATATGCAATAACAATTATGTTGCACATTATTTTTGTTCCTCAAGCAGCATGTACCACAAAATTAAGTTTAAACTGGTAAATAATAGCTATTATACTCAGCAGGTCATTATGAATTTTTTAAAAAAAAGGTAATTACTTCATGCAAAAAGTTCACTCCATTACAAAGTCATCAATAAAAAAAATAATTTTCATGCAAGTCATGTATATCAGCAAACACTGTGAAGAATTATAAACAAATCATGCATGAATACAAAACAAGTGGATTAAATCAAATGTCTCACACAAAGGACAATTAGTTATTTCAAGACATTTTTTTCACTTGACATAACTGTTCGATAACATTTCTAAAACAATTAATAGTTATGGAGCAGTGTTACTTTCTATTAGTGCTACGTGTCCTTTGAATTAGGAATCACACTCATAGCGCAAATTTTCGAATTCTCTTACCTGATGATCAAACTAATAATATCAAAATTAAGGCATATGAGAAAATTGTAAATGATTCTCAACATGGTTAATCTAATTATTTCAAATACCATACGTACTTGCTTTTTAGTCCAGTACAAATGCAAACTACATAGACACTTATCTGTCTCTGCATAATGCACTGGCAGATCAGGGTCTGTGTTGTTTGTTTTACTGATGACTCCAAAACAAACTGCACAGACCTAAATCTGTCTACACTTTATGCAATGGTTGATCCGAGCCTACATGTATGCTGTTTGCAGTTGGACATGATTTATAAGCAAGTATATACAGTATATGGGCCAGCTTTAAGAACATAATAACTGGACTCTCAGCAACATAATATTCCACTGATATTAAGTTCTAAACTGTACTGTAATGAATGTAAATCTAGGGACTGGAACAATGATTATTATTTTATGTGCACTAAAAATATAAGTATGTCTGTGTCCCAATGCAAAAAAAGATTTGACTTGTAAAACTCCTACACAATACACCAGCTGTGACCAGTTCTTGCTCAAGTAGGGTACATTAGACAACAAAGGAAAGGAAATTTTATTTCATCAGTACCAAAAATAGTAGAGTTATTTGGAGAAAAAAAATTGATGGAAAACTAGTAGATTCAGCTGCTGGGAGGAGAGATTACCTGACTTACTCTGATGGAGAATTTTCTTGGACTGAAATTCAGTGACCTTGAAATAACTATTGAAAAAGAAAGCATGAGTACTGGGAACAAGAGTGTAGAAGATACAGAAAGAAAAAACTAAGAGCGGATCAGTGGATCATTAATTACAGGATCATTAATTACAGAAGTAATGTCAAGAATAGGCCATTTACAAGACAGCATCAAGAGCAACAATAAATTTAGAACCAGATGCAAATGGACTGGATTTCTTTTCCCAGAATTCTGGGTTGAATGTGTTGAAGGTAATGCTCTATTCTGTGGGATTTCACAACAAACTGTATAAAAATGTATATGGAATATGGGATAATTTATGACAAAAGGGTCAATATTGGAAAGTAAATCAGTTTTTGACATTTCTGCAGAAATTTCTCCACAGTGCATAAAATTTATACCAAAATGTTCATTATTTTATTGAGAATGACTCAGCCAAAATTTCAGCTTGATTGAAGGAATACAAATGCAAATATAACCATATTCTTTCAAGTACCACCTCTAAAATATCAGTCAAATACTGTCATTGAGTTTCAGTGATAAAGATACTGATAAGACTCAGATGCCCCAGGTGATCCCTCTTCCTGTATGCTGTAGGGGACTACCTAGTTTCTTGTCTCAGAGGATAACAAATTAAGGGTGTCCCAACATTTACATTCATTACAATACTCAAGCAACAGTTATACTGTTTATAAGACGAAATGTGTTACATCATTTTCCTGTCCCTTCAATTAGCGGTAATATTCTGAATGACACCATTTCTTTATCACAAGACACAATTTTTCTAGCCTAATCTCTACCACTGCATTTTAAATAGATACTGTGTTTCACAGACAGATACTGACAGTTTTTTTATTGACAGACACTGTCAGTCAGTGTTTTATAGACAGATACTGACAGTCAGTGTTTTATAGACATATACTGACAGTGTTTTATAGACAGATACTGAAAGTATTTTATAGACAGATACTGACAGTCAGTGTTTTATAGAAAGTATTTTAAAGACAGGTGCTGACAGTCAGTGTTTGATAGACAGATGTGTTTTATAGACAGATATGGAGAGTCAGTGTTTTATAGATAGATACTGTCAGACAGTGTTTTATAGACAGATACTGACAGTCAGTGTTTTTATAGACAGATACTGACAGTATTTTATAAACATATAGAAATGACATTGCATCAAGTGCCACAGTATGTTTATAGAAAGTATTAAAATAAGTGCTTATTAGATACAAAATTGATGGAACAAAGTTGAATATCATTAGCACATCATGCATCATTAAATGACTTTGATATATTTCATCTCTAAATCAGAATTTTGTGATTAGAGTTACCATGTACATGTAAAAGCAAGGGTCTTACATTACCCAATAAAACTGCACTGCAATATGACATTACCATATGCTATATGTGACGCTGTCATGCTGCATTATATCAGAGTATGACATACAAGTTTTATGACATGGAATCATGATGCTAATAAATGTGTATGTTATGTGAGAGATTGTACTGTATGATTTTTAGCACCATGTGTTGTACCATGCACTGTGAATTTATTTCTGTGGCATAAATTTTCATGGCTTTGCAATGACTATCATGTTTATCAGTTCTTAAATTCATGGATTAGGAAAATGGTCCTACTGTCATCAAAAGTAAAGATATTTTGCTGGGTCTTTACGTTCATGGTTTGAAACAAACACAAAATGCCCCACCCTAAAAAATGGTACACCATGAAAATATTAAATTCACAGTATGCCAACTGCAGCATGCCATTCTCAAATTACTGACACAAAGGTAAGAATAACAAATTGGTTACATGCTTTGGATGCTGCAAGACCAGTAGACACCATTACCTGGTCGAACTTGGTCGTGATTGATTAAACTGATCATACAGGTCACATCATGATTTTCATCACAACAGCCCAAACTCTGTCAATTTTATATCATTGTTCATTCAAAATTTTCAAGAAGAGATTTTCCATTAGTCTGAAATCTTAACTTAAAGAAACTGAAACACATCTGTTGATCAATTATAACATTTATTTAACCAAAGGTTAATAAAGATTACCTCACAATGTATCATAGTACAAATAAGGTTACAAATAAAATATTTTAATGATTTGTATATCCAAACTTTACAAAAGATTTTTTGAAGGTCTAATCAAAATAAATATTTTGCATAAACAACAGTCCATGCATTTTGTAGAAGTGAAAATAGAAGTGAAAAAATGCAAACCTTGTCTCGATCGCTAGCATTTGGAATAATGCATTTAAGAAAAAGGGCATATTATTTTAGCAAAGTTCTAAATCAGCTAATTATAAATTTACTGTTACTTCCAAATACAAAATTTCAAAATTATAAAAATTATAAGAACTTAAATAATTCAAAGCAAGAGAAAGTACCAAATTGATAGTCTAAAGTGAATTCCTATAAAAATTGTAGACAAGTCTATTTGAGCTCTTTTGACAAAAACATGATGTGACAAATTCTGGTTTCAGTCCAATATAGAGATCACAGCTTCAAGTTGGATCTTGACGAAAAAGAGAGAAAGAACAAGACAAGAGATATTAGATTTTAGGAAGGACTGAATAAAGATGGATTCTTATTGTCAATGAACACTAAATTCTTTATATAATTTAATTTCATGGAACTCATATATTTAACAAAAGAAAATATCAGCAAAGTTGACTTGCTATCTCCTTGTGTTTGATACTTTTGCATATGCGGTCAACTCCTGGTATAACAAAGCATTCTGTGCTATATGTGCAATAAATCTCAGAAACAAGAGCCCAAGTGGGAATGAGATTTGTTCAAATGACTGTCATCTGCTGAACAGCCAAACTCAAGAGAAGTTGGCCAAGAAATCTGGGTCATGACGATGCTTTCTCAATAAATTTCTTCAAATCCTGTTGCCTCCATATGTTATATAGATAGTTGCAAGGTTTCTTTACTTGTGGTATCATCATCCATATTGGTTTGCACATAAACATTATTTTGCCTAATGCAAGGATGCTGTCAAAGACAATCAAACACTCTTCAGCACTTTTTTTTATATAGATAATATTAGTTACATGTGAGTTTACTGCAGTGTATGGAATGTTATGACTGTTTTAAACTCCAAACATCTTTTGCTCACAATCTATACACCCCAGAAAACTAAGAAGTAATGAATTTATTAACTCATAAGCCACCATGCTAACTCCAGTGGCTAAAATTTAATTATCTGTGTGTGTTGAACATTTTTAAGCAGTTACATTCTTTGGACCCCAAAATCCCACTGAATGGATGATAAATCAGCATCATTTAATTAAAATACAGTCTATTTTTTAGGGATAATTTCCACTGAAAATAAACTATACAGTAACTCATTCCTAAACCATGTTCTGTATATAGAAAAATCATTTCATATTCATTTAAACCTGTCCTAATGATCACTTGTGTTCAGTGGTCAATTGGTCACTACAGCCTCCCCCCATTTCCTATACAGACATTCTGTATTTAATGGTTGCTTAACTCCACTGATGGGATCTGATGGTGAATCGGCATCATGTACATAAAGTTAAAAGCCTTTTGTGCCAGGATGCTCTCTTTAAAATTTTGTCACATTCTTTCATGAGGTTCTTAAGAAGAAGTCACTGAAATAATTTCTAATTTTATTAATGGTGGCCATATTTATTGGCAAATCTGCAAGTGTATAAGTCTGTAAGACCCTCATGCCACAAATGCTTTCTGTCAGATTTGGACAAATTTTGCCAAGCAGTGTATAAAAAGTCATCTTTTTCTATTTTTATTAACAGTGGCAATATCTGATGGTATATCAGTATTATTGATGTAAATCTCTAAGACCTTCATACCAGAATGTCAAATTTGGTACAATTCTGTTAAGCAGTTTTTGAGAAATCATTTAAATATTTTTTTCATCTTTTAGTAAGACTGGCCCCATTTCAAGGCAGATCAGCATCCTTTGTATCAAATTCAAAAGCTCTCTATCATAGGATGCTTTCTTTTGAATTTTGGTCAAATTCTGTTGAGTGGTTTTTGAGAAGCAGTGGTTTTTATATTTGTAGTAAAGATGCCAATATCTGATGGCAGACTGGCATAATTTGTACCAGTGTGAAAGTCTACAATGTCATTATGCTTTCTGTCACATTTGGTAAAATTCTGTTCCAGGGTATTTTCAGAAGTAACTTTTAGTAATGGTGGCCATATCTGATGGCAGATTGGCATTATTTGTACAAACTTCATTGCCCATGCCAAGCTGCTTTTTTTTCTTCAAATTTGGTCAAATTCTGTTGAGGGATTTATAAGTCATTTAAAGGCTTTTCTATAGTTAGCAACAGTAGCCATATTTAATGGTGGATTGGCATCACATATACTATCTTGAAAAGGAATTCATTCCAAGATGCAGCCTTCTAAAAATGGCCAGGAAAATCATAATTTTCTTGAATCTTACTACTATGCAAGCCTAATAACCCCTTGCACCTTGCATGTTAAATTTACTTCAAACTGAGAAAAGGATATTTTATGTTTTACTCAATGTAACAATGTCAGGAGGGACAATGCACTTAACCGAGTAGCTCACAACACAGCCAAAGGGAGCAAACTCTTCTCATACTTACATTGTTTTTGACATTGTCAAAATGCTGTTGTTAGGAGATGAACTAAGGGCTGTTCCAGTAAAATATACTTAGGATCTGGAGAAGCCACTTTTAACGTGGAGCAGTCAACCACAGACGCAATTTAGAATTTTGTTTTTGTATAAACTCTGTCATCTGAGTACCCTGGCATATATTTTTAAAACAGTGCCTTCCCTGGGTACCATGTATATTTAAATTGAATAGCCCTAACTTCAGATAAGGTACCAACATAATATTTTAAAAACACAGTATGACTACTACACTGAACATGGTATACAAAATGTCATAGACACATACTAAACAGCTCTTGAGTTTTGTTCCAGAAATGAAATTGTGAATGCTGGATGGATAAATAAACCAATGAACAAAAACATAACAAGTAAAGAAATTTAACAATTTTAAATAGCAAACAGCACGTCATGACCACTAGGGTAATATCAAATTTCACAGCCATAATATGAATGGTTTTGAATTTAGGCATTTATTTTGAACAGTTTTAGTCAGTGTTGTGTTCAGTTGTACAGTAAAAATTTAAGTTCTGGGCAGTGTTTTATCCAGACTACAATAAGACTGAACAGTTTCAGGCAGTGTTTTGTCCAGGTGTACATAAAATATGAATGTTTTGGGCAATGTTTTGTCCAAGATGTACAATGTTCCATCAAGTTCAATGCCAACTGAATTATTTAAGATCAATATGGCAAACTGACAACAACTCTACATATACTCCTCAATGAAAAATCCAAAATATTTAAAATCTGTATTGTGTTAAAAGTTTGACCTTTGTAAAATAATGACTAAAAGAACAAAATAAAAAAAGATTATTAAGTAGCCTGCATAAAGGTAAATATTTATTTATGTATAAATGGCACCTTTGTCCTTTACCTTTTGACACTGTAACAATATATGTTGGTGGCTGATTGCTGCAGCAGATTAGTCTATACTTATGTTCCATATCAGTCACAAAAAGTAATAATTTAACTCCTGTAACTAAATGAATCCATTAATAAATGAAAAGAGTTTGTAACTGGAATTAAAACATTCAACATTTTACTGTATTATCTTACCTCCTGAAGTGTAATCTCCTGGTCATGCTGTTGCTGTTGAATGGTTTTCCCATCTTTGACAATCTGCATAAAGAAACCACGTGAAAAAATGAGGAACCAATCTAAATATATGCTAAAACTTGTTTAAATAGCACATCAGATAACAATCAGAGTATGATGAATGGCACGCTATACACCCACACCGTGCTTAATAGTTCCCTAAGTAAGTACTATTACTATTATAGCTGACTTGGGAGATTAGGAATCAATCATTCTCAATTACATCGATCTGAAATCTTAAAGAAACTATTCCTCTCTTATCATGACCCCTGACCTTTACATTCCAGAATCTATAGGTTTTTTGATTATCCTAAACACAGGCCATACACAAAAGTTTTGTTAAGGAACTTGCTAAAGACAAAAGTTATTCTGCAATTCCCAATTTTGTAGAATCACAATGCCCTTGACCTTTTTATCCCAAATCAACAGGATTCATCCATACCTTAAGTGCAAGCCCTCCACAAACTTTGGTCAGGGTAAGTCGTCGAGAACTGAAGTATTGATGCAAAAACCATTATTATTTAGTAATAGTAACCTTGACCTTTGACCTTTCAGCCCAAAAGTCAATAGTCTCCTGCTTTACCCTATGCTAAAGTCATCCACAAACTTTGATCCGCGTCTGAGATACAGAACTAATGAACTGAGTAGAACCATTTCTTCTTTGAGTCACAGTAACCTTTAACCAGTTGACCCCAAAATTGATACTGTTTCTTCCTTACCTGGGGGCCCTGAGTGGCTAAGTGGTCTAAAGCACTCACCATTATGAATCATTGCCATCTCACCTCTGTCTGCGTAGGTTCGAGTCTCAGGTTCGGCCAATGTGGGTATGTGAGAAAGCTTGCCAGTAGCTTCTCGTGGGTCGGTGGTTCTTTCCAGGGTTTTTCCCGTGTTCTTCGTCCACCATTTATACTGGCCGCCATGTATAGCCTATCTTGTGCTGAAAAATGGTGTTAAACCCTACAACAACAACAACAACAATCTTCCTTACCCTCAGTGCAAGTCATACAAAAAGTTTGGTCCAGACATGTAATGCAGACCCATTTACCCATACATTTTCTTGTCAGTATTTTAAGCAATGTCTCTCAGTATTTTTAAAATGCAGTCAGTATTTTCATTCAGTGTTTGTAACATCTTAACGCAACACATATCACCTGTGAAACAATATACAAATAGCAGACACTATCAATACACTATAATTACCATTATGTAGTATAGCACGACATACTGACTATACAATATTCTGTAAATAACTTCTAGTTTAAAACGCTGGTATTCGGGCAATTTTGCATTTCAATACAAAATCTGCAGAAATTGAACACTACTGACTTAAAAATCCTATTTATATTATAGTGATAAAAACCAAAAGCATACCTCCACACACCCAAATTCATTCCTTTATTTACCTCCGTTACTTTCTCTAGAAAATTTGTTATCTCAGCTTCACACATATCCATAACATTTTAAATAAAGCCAATTCTTCACATTTTACATGGTTAAGGAAGACTTGATATAAAACATTTATGACACTGTTACTACCCATCCACTCAGAAAATAATAACTTCATCCAGATAGGTGAAGGAAATCTTGTTTATTTCATAAAATCTAGTATCAGCTTGTCAACATTTACTAGAATGGAAATGAGCTTCATATATTTTGTACAAAGTTTGTCAACAATATCAAACTGATCCACTTGGAACTAATATTAAAATGAAGGCTTAGTCTATGGGTTTTTAATGGCGATATAATAGGCACTCTTTATCCTATCCAGCTGGTCATCTGTCCACTATTTGGTAAAATTCTTTGGTTTTGACTTCAGGACCAATAGAGCCTCAATGGTCTGATTGGCTAGTGAGGATCTCTGATCTGTAACAGTTTAACTCATCAGCTGTGCTCAATGACAAATTCATATTTACGATCAACTCACACAGAATCGCCTCAGCACATGTTATTCACTTTTTAAGTATGTGTTGATCACGGACTTCCTTTCCCTTCATCATTGACAAAATATTTATATTTCCCTTCACTAAAGATTCCAATTTTGCATGATCTTCCGATTCCACGTGCCGTGAACAGTCATTCCTTCCACCATGTGCACAGGAAAAGTCTAAGTTGCAAACAGTGCAGAGCACAAAATGTTCTCCTTTAGACGATGGTTTAAGGCATATCCACAGGGTATTATAAACTGGTAGAAAATGCTGCTTTCTGTGTTTAGACTTTCCATATTCATCATCAGTTTAGTGCTTAAACTTTCTTGTTGACGGCATTTTCTTTGTTTAAACAACCAGATGTTGAGAATGTTATGATCATTGATGTGGCACAGACTGCGGACGCAGACCAAAGAGACGATACAACAAAAGGAAAAGGAATAAAAAACGGCTTAAAAATTAATTTAAAAAACTAAATAAATGCAACCTCAAATCGTATTTTCATATCAATGACCGTATGACCATACAGATGAGCTTTATTCCGTACAAATACAGTCAAATATGGACGGGTAAACAGGTCTGGTAATGTAGAATTAACGTTATTGTGTGAAAACCATTTTTCTTCTTTCAGTCACAAAACCTTGACCTTTGGACCCCAATATCAACAGGGTTCTACCTAACCCAAGTGCAAGTCATCCACAAAATTTGGTAGCTGTACATGATGGAGAACTCAAGTTACTGTCCTGAAAACATTGTACTTCTTTCTGTCAATGTACCTTGACCTTTTGACCCCCAAAATAAATTGGGTTCTTTCTTTCATCAAGAATTTACCAGTAAGTTGGCAAACTTAGGTACTGTAGAAATTAAGTTGTCAAGAAAAGGAAAATTAATGGACAGACACACTGAATCATAGCATAGCATGCTCTGTATAAGGATAGGCATATAAAAATAAAACGCATTTCACATTTTACTGTACAATTCCCACAGACTGTATATTAAACAATTGCTCCATGGAACTTCGAGTCTCACCTCCAGCCATGCCAGGATGCATATTCCTACCCATAACTGACACTGATGGAAAGTGTGAAAACTGACGATATGTTGTTAATACCGAGTCTATGTTTACATATGTGAGATAATAAAGTTATGATAATGCATCTATGATAATGCATCTAACAGTAACTGCACAGATTCTGTAGACTGTACCAGTATTTACAGCAGCCTTTAAAAAACTCACTTTTGTCTACAATTAAACACTTTTCTATAAACAAGTGAAATTAGCAAATTATCACATAACCTAGGACAGGGGTTGGCAACCTATGGAATGCATGCCACAAGGTGGCATGTCAAAAGGTTTTGGATGGCATGTGAAGGGCAGCCAAAAATCTCGATTTTAACAGTGTTACTCTCTTACTGGTGGCACATGCTCATTCATTTTGTAATTAATCCAAAAAAAAGTGGCACACTATGTGAAATAGGTTGCTGACCCCTGACCCAGGATATTTTGTGACAAATGAATGCTGATTTTAGCAAGGTGAAATATTTGCTAATACAATCAAAGTAGTACATTTGAAACACAAACTTTGTATAATTAGGTCTAGTTTGTTGTTTTATGGTACAGCAACAGAAGCATGTAGGTTATTTAGTGCTGAGGCAATTAAGAGTTAAGTGCCTTGTCCAAGGACACACAGTGGTAGCTGACCTGGGCTGATCAGATGCTGGGATTTGAACCAGCACCCTTCTGGTCATGAATCAGATATGCTAACCACTAAGCCACTTTGGCATAGCATATTTCTACATTAATGATATGTAGTTCTGATATTAATGCATTGCTTTTATTCTTTTCTAGGACTCTAGTCTTCAGTCTAAGCTAACTATTACTTCCTCGAAGTAGTACCAAAGGGAGATAATCCAGGTGGGTTGCCCTCACTATCAAGAGCTTATCAGTCCCTCATGAAGAACGACCTTTCTTACAATTAAAACCCAAGAAGTCAGGACTACTGCTACATCTTCGGTTTGCATCACTCCTCTTGGTGCTCTCATGCTTCCTTCTCCTTACATCTGCAATCTTTGGCACAACAGAGCGAAGGCACTTTTATGTTGGACCCCAAAGTGAGGGCATAACATGTAGCTCAACATTCTAATGGCTTACAGTAGAGAATACTCCTACTATAATGGTAAGTATAATATAGTTTTCTATACCAGAATTGTTGAGGCCATCAATCTCCTTTCTAACTGATAAATTCAGCAATGCAATAGTAGCAGTTATTATATTACTGCTATTAAAATATAGTTTCATTGGAGGTAAACAAATTTTAATTATGTAATACTTACCTGCTACTACTGCAAAGATTCCCTCCTCCAGCCCCACTTTGGTTTCCTGTACTCAAGGTCCAAGTCAAAAGAGGATTGTACAAAAGAGAATTGTACTCCATCTGTTGGCTGCTACTATGGAGTCAGACTGGGATCACATTCTTTCCAGTTTTGGCCCTCCAATACTAATTGGAGCATGGAATAATTAACTTGGCCTTGGAGAGACAAGATTACCATAAAAGGAAAGCAATGCAATAGTAGCTGGTATGCTATTAAAATAATAAATATACATTACCACAAATTATCTTTATCCTCTTTTTCTGGGGGAGGGGGGGTAGGGTGTGTGGGCAAAATTTGTTCCCTTCTTAAACTGCTAAAATATTATACCTATAAAAATTGTGTGATTATTAATAAATCATTGCTGTGATTGCACTCACCTGGTGGTCTTTGTTCTCAATTTCAGTGTTAAGGTTTCTGATCTCCTGCTGCAGTTGTTTTATCTTTATATTCAGTCTCTGAACCTCCTCTTCACGTATATTACACTGGCAAGGTGAAACAGAATTATCACAGTAAGTCATAAGGCAAGTATGTCACATTTATTTCTAATTGTTATCAATTTCATTCAATCTGAAAGTGTTGCTACGAATGAAACTGGTGACCAATTTGTCCAATAAAACTATCCAATAAAACTAATGACCATTTGTTCAATAAAACTGATGACCATTTGTCCAATAAAACTGACAACTATTTGTCCAATAAAACTGACAACCATTTGTCCTATAATATTGAAAACCATTTGTCCTAAGGCTATATTTCTGTAGCTTTCACTGACCACAATTTCCACTACTCTCTAAGTGGAATGGCATTATGTATGGTATAATGAAGACAGTACAGACTGAGCAGGAAAGAGTACTATTAACGGTTCTTCAGCACTCTTCAGAGTTGTGGCTGGACATGCATGCATGCATCCATTTATACATACATTCTGGTATTGGTCATATATGCAAATGTCTGACAGAACTTGTGTTCTGACGGGCTATAAAATGCCGAAATTGGACACTGGTTGTTTCTGCAAAGAAACTCATATTTTGACTTGATAAATAAATGCTTTAACTTAAACTCATACATGCATATTGACATTATTTGATATCTTAGATGTACAATGCAACAGGTGTGGAACTTATGTGGGGCTACAATAAACAGTACAACAGAGCCTAACTTGTTCCTGTCTCAACTGAGTTTGGGAGTACACAATTCAACTACATGGTTAAAGAGGGATCCCCAACAAATTTTCAAAAAGACAATGGAAAGAACAGTGAAATATTTTTTATTCAAAATTATAATGTATGTTGATAATGGCTTTGTACTAATTTACATTCAACATAGGAAGGAGACAGTTCAATTATAACAGCAACTACTCCGCCCCTAAAACTTAAATAGTCCTGTTCCAAAGTCATATCCACCCACACTACCTGTAGCCTATTATAGTACAATGGCATACGACCCATGTATATCTAATATGCAGCCAACATCTGTATTTCTAGCCAAATTTTAAGAAATAAAAAGGATTGTGTCACATTTTAAGCCAGTCCAGTAAATCAGCTCCCAAACCTGTGTTGGTATGTAAACTACTGACATACCAATACAAGTTTGTGTGTGGTGGGGGGCAATTTTATGGACTACTTTTAAGCATATTGGTAATCCCATAGCAACATAATGACTCAAGAACTTGCATAAAGGAAAAAATATGGATATACAGTGTGTAGTGACCATTCCAAGGTAGGATGGGGGTGGATGGGATTGCTTACACCTGTCTTTAACAGAATGAATGTTCAACAAGTATAAAAATTGCATAACTTCTGAAACATTCATACATATATCCAGACAAAAAAATGACTATGTGTAAAACATATGCAAAATTTTAATCCGTCAGTCTACCCATGCAGCTATTCTCGTATGAACAAACCAAAAAATACAGCGAGTTTGTATCACTCACCTCATCCATACAGCCCTGGTACTTCTCCTGTGTAGTGTCTAGCTCGGTCTGAAGCTTCAGCATGGTCTGGTCCCTGTTTGCCACCTGTAGGATATCAGCACAAGGTTTTTTATATTTTGTTCAGCCCAGACAATACAGTCTCTGGTAAAATTAATCACATAACATTCTGTTTGTTACAATCATCAAGACCACATTAATAAATACAAATACTGAATAATGTGTTTAGATAGCTTCATTTCATGCAAGATACTTGTCATCCTTTTAATCAATTATAGATTTCCTGGCTTCCATCACATTCCAGCCAATTGAACTGAAGGTCAACAGAACCTGAAACCATATTTTTGTGCTTCTGTCAGAATTTGAATTTATTCAAAAAAAAGACATCAAAATAAGCAAAGTCTGACCAAAGCAATATGACTTTAGTTTGTAGAAAAGCATCAATATGAGCTGCCAAGTGTGTGTTATATTCCTGATAATTTTACTTCTCATTCCAATTTTAGTCAATCCTGGAACATGCTACACAATGCCGTTATTTAGGCAGTACGAAGGCAACCTAAAAAACACAAATATCAGGAGAGGCGTCATACAATGTCTCTGTTGACAGGGTGTACAGGATTTTAGCAGCCTCCTGTCAT
>JAECUM010007341.1:0-97677 GCA_016617855.1 Megalonaias nervosa | reverse complement strand
ATATCATTTCCTCCAGTCATTTTTTTTTTCTCAGTTATTAGTGATTGTTCCACTGACACGTTCAAGAAAGAGGCAGAAATTGTATATGTTCTTTCAAGTGAAAAGTAAATGTTATAAAGTTTCATTTTATACTTTTGAATTTAAACTATTAAACACAAGTTTAAATTAAGATCCTTTCCATTTATAATAATGTAAGCTCTTAAACCAATTTAAAATTAGACCCGTTCTAGTTTATTTAATTCTGTTAATTCAATAATTTAGTATTTCTTCTTAGGTTTAAATTCATTTTTTTGGTATAAAAAATGTACCCAAGGTAGACAGTGAAACCATCAGTCTTGCTATAATGGGCCTTATGTCAGAGAGATATGGGAATGAATGGATGAAAAAGAATGTTGCAATGGAAACTGATGGTGCGTCTGACAGTGATGTTGATGCTGCTTATGACAATGATGATTATGATGATGATAATAAATTCCATGCTCAAGATTTGTCAGCATTACAAAACAAAGCATATAAATTGATGAATTTAATGTAAACTGATAAAATAACAACCTTGTATGTGTGTTTTATTTTATTGTATAAATTATACGTTGTTTTTCACTAAGCAGATCCATAAACAAAAAGGACCTTATATCAGTCAGAAGGACCACCGTTTTTCAAAAGCAGGAAGTCCTGCACGTTTCCTATTTAAGAAAGTTAGTGTCAAACCCTGACATAATTGCATTTTTTACACTATATCTTGAATAAAATAATATTTAGACTTTCCTTTCTATGAGTCAAATATTTTCCTAATATATCCCCCTGCCCCAACAAAAAACTTCTATCGGTGGGTGATTTTGTTGTTAAATCGATTCTATCGGTGGGTCCTAAAAGGCCTGAATCACATCTGTGGGTGGCTACCCAATTTCAAAACTGCTTCCCCTGGTCTCACGTATGTTTTAATGGAACAGCCCTTATCATTGGGAGAGCTTTTTTATACAAAAATTGCCAAAGTTTGTAAAAAGCTTGGGAAGGACTTAAATTTGAGCATCAACATACAGTCTTTCAAATTTGGTTACATGGGTTTAAATTATCATAATAAAATAATGAAGATAAAATATATTGCATTTCATTTATAACTACCCCAAGGCAGTATGTACTTTTTTCCTTTGTTTTAACTGCACATTTCACCCATTATTAGCTATATACTGTATCATGAAAAGCAAATGGGAGCTAAGTACCTTTCCTGAAGATATACTGCAGCAACTGATCTGGGCAAGTATTCAGCCCATGATGACCTTTAAACCTCTGTTATTAAGTTTGAGCCTGTCTTTTCGCCAAAGAAATTTAGAGTTTAAAGTTGTTTCTTCTGCATTTATCATTTTATAAATTGTCATTTGGCAGATCACACAGCAAAAATAATCTGAGTCAGATACACACCCATAAACACAGCATACAGACGCTTATCTTTGAATGACATCTTTGTAGGCTGATAATATCAAGAGACTTCAGAGTTGGCACTGAATTTCACAAAACTTTCCTGGTGTCCAATTCAGATTTTATAAATTAAAATTTCTTTATGTCCTCATTGTATATATGATGATTTTCTGACTGAAGGGAAGGGGGCAGACTTAAATTTTTCATTTTATGAACTTAAAATATGTACATAAAAATGAGGGGCCCTGGGTCAAGGCCGAGTGGTCTAAAGCACTTCCCTTTACAGATTACTGACATCTCATCTCTGTCCACATGGGTTCAAGTCTTTGTCTTGTCATACATGGGTATGTGAGAAAGCTTGCTGGTAGCTCCCATGGGTCAGTTTTTCTTCCCGAGTTTTTCCTCCACCAAATATACTGGCCACCATGTATAGCCTATCATATGCTGAAAAATGGCATTAAACCCATGAAAACAAAACAAAGCACATAAAGATGAATTTATGTTTAAATCACAAACTATGATTGCTATCATTTTCTGAGTGTTAATTTCAGTCGATTTGTTGCAGCTCTATTTTTAGCATAAATGAATTAGTTTAACAGTTTATTTAGAAATATTAACAACTGATTGTGGTCACATGATTGTATTTTGGATAGCATTGTAGTTAAGCAATTTGCTTTATACATTTATTCTGAGTTAGATCCTTAGTGATGGCATGTAATAGTCTTATCAGACACCCATAGCCATTATAAGGCTAAAACTCAAAGCCTACTCACAGTAGTCCAAGCCATCTGTGGGTGTGTGCAAGTTAAGACCTTTAATTTTTGTACAGTCAGTGTAATTCATTGAATGATGGATGGATGGATAGATGGATTCATTATTATTCAACAGCACATCAGCATAAGTAGAACTATTTAGTGCCTTGACAAGGGGAGTAACGAAAAGTAACTTGCTGAGAGTCACACACATGCAGAAATCCAGGTTGGTCTAAGCTGGATTCCAATTTACTATCCATATTTTGTATGTTGGGCAGCCTGTCTATAGCTGCATAGCCACTGAGGCTCACATAGAATAAAAAAATTTAAAAAATTTAAAACAAATATAAAGTTGGAAGTTCTTGTTATTCATTACAGGATGGGAATGGGAGACTGTCATCAAAGTCTGCACACAGGGATAAAAGCGTTATTGTTAATCAAAAGAATATTAAGTAAGTTTGTAAGTTCTTTCCCCCCTTCAATATCTCTCTCTCTCTCTCTCTCTCTCTCTCTCACACACACACACACACAAACACACAGTCAAATATTCACAATCATATTTGTTTTTACGATCTTGAATGTGCCATGATGGTGATTCCTGCATCTTATAAAGTCCGACTCTCATCAACTCATAACTTTTTCATATCATATAGTCTCCATCTCATAATCACAATTTGCAGCATGCTGTAAATTGGAAAAATTCCCTGCTATAATGTTTAAAATTCCTGAAACAAGTCCTGGATTGTGTTGAATTATATTGAAAATGGTTGATTTTGAATCAGCTGGACTTGTCATGATTAGACCAAGGCCACTCAAGGCAATCAGAGTATTAGGGCTGATAAATTTCCAATCAGAGTATTAGGGCTAATAAATGTCTGCCATCTTGGACAATTTTCATGGTAAGTCTGTTGTGTAAAGATGTAACAAAAGATGACGTAAATAATGACCAACACATCTCTATCCTTACTTGTCTTTCCAGATTAATAGAAACACATGTAGATGATTCTTTTAAGAACTATTTGTAAATGAATGCAAAGAATCTTGTTCATGATAATCAGTGGGCTTTCAGAACAGAATCAGTGATGTAAAATTGCACTAGTTTCATAGATTTGAGAAATGGCTAAAAGCATTAGATAAAAGAGAATAGTTGGCACTATTATGATTAATTTTCATATAGCCCAGAAATTCATGCATGAAAGATTGAAAATCTATCAGTGGAAGGAAAAGTTGTTTACATCTTTACTTAACTGATAGAGTGCAAGCATATTGTTAAATGGTCACCTTTTTGAAAGAAAAAATATTAATTATAGAGTACCCACAGGGATCTATCTTGAGACCTCTGTTATTAATGATTTACCTCTGAAGATAAGCAGTTTAATTTCTTGCACTGTCCTCTGTGCAGTGGGATCTAACCTGAGACCTTTGTTATTAGTGACTTATTTCTAAAGAATATCAACTCAATTATTTGCACTTACGTCAGTGCAGATGACAATACAATGAGCCATGTAAAACCAGAACTGAACTTCAAAACACTTACAGAATGCTGTTTACGGACCTGATGTATGGTGCAGGGAAAGTAGAATGATTAAAATACTCATAAAATGAAATCCAAACTAGTTTCATCATGACAATAAAAGCAAGGTTAGCTAGCAACCAACTCTTTTTTTTGTGACAATATGATCGTTAATATGACCTCATGTTAAAATTCATGGTGAATTTGTAGATAAAAGTCTAACTTGGTCTGTTCACATTAAACAATTTTCATAAAGGCTTTAATTCTCTTTTCTTACTTGACAAAATCAGAACATTCATTTCTGGTAAAATCAGAATATTCATTCCTAGTGAAATCAAAACATTTACTCCTAGTAAAATCAGAACATTTTTTCCTTGTAAAATCAAAATATTCATTCTTAGAAAATCAGAACATTCTTTCCTAGTAAAATCAAAATATTCATTCTTGGTAAAATCAGAACATTCCTAGTCAATTCAAAACATTCATTCCTAGTAAAGTCAAAACATTCATTCCTAGTAAAATCAGAACATTTTTTCCTTGTAAAATCAAAATATTCATTCTTAGAAAATCAGAACATTCTTTCCTAGTAAAATCAAAATATTCATTCTTAGTAAAATCAGAACATTTTTTCCTTGTAAAATCAAAATAATCATTCTTAGAAAATCAGAACATTCTTTCCTAGTAAAATCAAAATATTCATTCCTAGTAAAATCGGAACATTTTTTCCTTGTAAAATCAAAATATTCATTCTTAGAAAATCAGAACTTCTTTCCTAGTAAAATGAAAATATTCATTCTTAGTAAAATCAGAACATTCCTAGTCATTTCAAAACATTCATTCCTAATAAAGTCAAAACATTCATTCCTAGTAAAATCAGAACATTCATTCCTAGTAAAATTAGAAAATTTATTCCTTGTAAAATCAGAACATTCATTCCTAGAAAAATCAGAACAGTCATTCTTGGTAAAATCAGAACATTCATTCCATTCCTAGTACAGTCAGAACAGTCATTCCTAGTAGTCAGAACATTCATTGCATAATAAGATCAGAACATTCATTCCTAGTAAAATTAGAACATTCATTCCTAGTAAAATGAGATCATTTGTTCCTAAAAAATCAGAACATTCGTTCCTTGTAAAATCAGAACATTCGTTCCTATTCATGTTAGGTTCATCTTTTATAAAATTACATTCAGTCATATTTGGACTATTGTAATGTAATTTGGAGTTAATACCTCTAATTCAAATGTTACAGAACTTTTTAGATTCCAAAAGAGGGAATGGTGTTTAATTAAATTATAAGACAATTTTCAGGATGCAGTGAATAACAATTTTTTTTTTTACTAATACGTTAAGTAAGATTCTTTAGAAAGGCCAGATTTACGTACAGGTGTCCAGAAAAGTCATGTCTACCAAAGCAGTATCTTTCACCAAAGTAATGATGATGATACTCCAAATATAAGGTCTGTTAGAAGTTTAAATTATATCAAACCAAAATAACGAATTGTTTAAAAAGAGCTTTCACTATACTGGTCCACTGGTATCAAGCAAAATCCCAATGATACAGGAGAGGCTTCTTGTATTTCTACTTCAAACAGTTTTAAGTAATATAATTACTTACTGCTTTCTCTGCTTAAACATTTTTCTTAAAGATGTGTATTCAGTACAGTATGATATATTATACATGTTTATGTCATTGATGCTTGCACATGTGTTATGGTTTTGAAAGTTTGATTGATTCGCAGAATAACTCTGTTCTTTAGTGTTTGGCCAGATTTATCATATTATGCTATGTATACTGTATACATGAATATAGTTCATATGCTGTATACTCAGATAAAGATCATATACTGTATACTTAAATATAGTTCATATACTGTATACTTGAATATAATTCATATACTGTATACTTTAATATAGTTCATATACCATATATATTGTGCATAACAGAAGGCCTTAAGGTAGATTGTTTCAGTTAACTAGCTGAGTTAACTTATCTAAATAAAGCTATTGTTATTTATTATTATAAATCATTCATTTTTCTTAATTTGAGCCTTAGTTCTCCTTCACACTTTCTCTGTTACAGTTTTATGTGAAAATCTTGTGTAATTAATGGTGAAAATAAATGTTTTTTCATGTCAATATATCAATAGATTACTCTCAAGGAGGTTTGACAGTTTTATTGCATAATCTTGGATAGGTTTGCATGTCAAGATAAGTTATTATTCTTCTTTTTCAACTTTGTACCACCATATATATTTGCTGATAAGTCCAGTAAAGTTGCAAACAATAAAGACCCTCATCAGGGTCTGTGTTGTTCTCCTGGTTACTGCTAACAAACTGCATTGCCCAAGATATGGTGCGTAATGTGGCAGCAAATCTGGATCTGTGCAGTTTGCAAGTGGTCTTGACTTATAAGTTACTATATACGGTAACTTCCTGTAGTCCCAAGGTGACAATTTATTTTCTCAAATGTTTTTTTTTTTAATTTTCAGGATAACACATAGCCAGATAGAGTTTTTTAAAATGTTAGATGAGAAGATAGAAAAGGTATGCAAAGTACTGAACAAGAGAGTAACATTTTTCTTCACATACAACTACCCATTCTTGTTAATTCCAGTGTGTCATATAATGACCTGGTAGAGCTGAGAAAATGGGGGACATTATTTGTTTCCATCCATCCTTCCATGCATCCCCATCCTTCCATCCACCCTTTCCATCCATCCATCCATCCATCCATCTGTCTGTCCATCCATCCATCCCCATCCATCCATCCAACTGTCTGTCCATCAGTCCATCTGTCTGTCCATCCATCCATCCATCCATCCCACTTTCATTTCCCCTTTATAACATTAAATCAGTTTGTGCTTAAGGAATGAAAGTCGGTAAAACTTTGAATGCTCGGACAGGCCATGAGTGGCCGAGTGGTCTAAAGCACTCACCATTACGGATCATTGCCATATCACCTCTGTCTGCATGGATTCAAGTCTCGGGTTTGGCCAGTGTGGGTATGTGAGAAAGCTTGCCAGTAGCTTCTCAAGGGTTGGTGGTTCTTTCAGGGGTTTTCCCCAGGTTCTCCATCCACCATTTATACTGGCTGCCATGTATAGCCTATATTGTGCTGAAAAATGGCATTAAACCCTACAACAACAACCACCACAACAAATAGGTATGCTTGGACAAGGCTGTGTCTTAATAGTATGTATGTATGTTTGTGTTAGCATTTAGTGGCATGTCAGCACAATAAAGACTCAAAGGTAAAAGTTCAAAAAATGGAGAAAAAAATAGAATTGTACAAAAAACTTAGAAACATAAACCCTTTGAAGTAAATGTATACATGAAGCAATACAGGATATAAGATAAGAGGCAACGATGTTTAAATTTTGTAAAATATAAAATATAAAGATTAAAAAGATATGAAATCATTAAAATCCTTAAAATATATGTCTTAATACTGCACAGATGTGAACAAGAGTAGTTACCCTAATGATGTGAAACTACATTTAAACTGGTTCTTAATGCTAGAGTTAAATGAAATAATTCAAGTCTGAATATGAGTTTCATGTGGCTTAGCAGAAACTCCCAATTTCCAATATGAACATTTTATAGTCAGTCAGAAAAATCAGTCCCATTGGACTTGTCCAACATAAACGACAACAGATTCCAGAGACCTGCAGTCAGTTTAATTAAATTGGCCACATTTTCATGCAATTTTGGTTGTGAATGTATCACTTCCTATCATTTAACTGAACAGGAAATCAAGTCTTTGTCATTCTGTTTGCTATCATCTTCAGCACTAATGGAATGTTTATGGTTGTACTGAATTTTGAAGTGAACAGGGAAAATAACATGTACATTTTTAGTCTGAATCCAAAAGAAACTTTATTCAAAACCCCTAAAATGCCAATTTGATTCAGATGACTGGGCCTACCACATATTCGATCCTGCTTGGCAGGGATTGTGGGTGTCAATAAATACCAAATTAGGCAAAGAAGAGTGGATGAATTTACCTTTATTAATATAGATGAATATTCAAAACCTTTCTGTAAACTTTCAGTAAAATATAGTTTTAAATGTTTTTGTTTTTTTGTGGTGGCAAACATAAGAAATTGGCCGAGTATGTGAGACAAGTGTTTAAGGGTGGATGGAATGTAAATTTTGTATTTTAATTACCCATTTCAGGTGATTTTAAAGATATAGTGATATCCTTTAAGGAAATTCTGCCATCTCTGGTGTAGCAAGTTTGGTGTTGAAATATATTCCTGCAAAGTTCACTGAAAATGAATTTATTGTTCCCCCACCATTGCATATATTTTCATGCTTCCATCCATCCATATGGATGTCCGTCTGTATGTCACACTTTTCCGTCTACTCAAAAACTTAAAGCAGTTTGAGATTATGGGATGAAATTTGGTTGCTTATACATCACATAGAAGGTGTGTTATGTATTACATTGGGGGTCCAATCTTCAAGGTCAAGGTCACAACTCAATATTTTGCACTTCATCACACTTTCTGTTCTGTTCTATAACTTTAAAGCCATATAAGATTGATGCATGAAGCTTGTTTAACTTATTCATTGTCACTAGATGTGTCACAGATGACATTAGGGGTCTTCAAGGTCAAGGACACTGCTCAGTATTTAGCATTTGCAATCTCACTTCTGTTCAACAAATTTAAGGCTGTTTAAGGTTAAATCATTAATGGTATACATATTAATCATCACTAGAAGCTGTGTCACTTATCATACTTGGTTGCTGACTTCAAGGTCAAGGTCACAGCTAGTATTTTCAATCACATTTTTTGTGTGAACAAACTTCAGAGACATTTGTGATTAAGGATGAAACTTAATATACTCATACATAATCACAAGAAGGTGTGTCAATCATTGGAGGTCCTATCTTCAGGGTCAAGGTCACAGTTGAGTAGTATATGTTTTCATTGTACTGTTCCTTCTGCTCTGTAATTTTGTAGCCATTTGAGATGAAGGTACACAACTAGGTATACTTGTACATTGTCATTAGAAATTATGTAATTTACACAATGTGCTTATATCTTCGAGGTCAAGGTCATGGCTCATTACTGTTTGTTTCCATCAGTTTTCCTTATGCTCTGTAAATTTACAGCTGTTTGAGATTCAGTTTTGAAATTTGGAATTTATGTACATCATCGCTAGCAGATGTGTCACATTGGGTGTGTGTGTGTGTCCCATCTTCAGCTTCAGGATCACCGGCTCAGTATTTTATGATTTCTATGACACTTTCTTTTCCACTTCATAATTTTGAGCTATTTAAGACTGAGCAGTGCAACTTGGTACACATATATTTTATGATTAGCAGGTGTGATGTGTACCACATTAGGGGTGTTATTTCCAGGTCAATTTGATCTTACTGTATGTTGAATTTTTCTTTTAAACTTTCCTTTCCAATCAATAATTTTAGAGCCATTTGAGAAGAAGGAATGAAAATTGGTGTAGCAATATATCATCTTTAAAAGATGTATTATGTACCACATTGGGGTCATTAAGGTCAAGGTCACATGTCACTAGGTTAGGTTTCAGTCACATTTGACCAGCTTTCTTAACAACTGTTTAAAATAAAAGGATGAAGCTTGGTGAACTTGTATGTCGTCACTTGAAGATGTGTTCATTGCATGTTTGAGATCTTTACCCAATCCTCAAGGTTAAGATCACAACTGAATATTTTAAGGTTTCTGTTCCTTCTGCTCAATATCATAAAAACTGTTTGAGGTACCGGGATGAACCATGAGGTTTGAGGTACAGGGATGAACCTTGAAACATTTATGCTTCTCAGTTTGATGGCATCTCATGTATCAGAGTCAGGTTTTTTTTTTCTTCTCCAAGGTCAAGGTCACTGGGTAATTTATTTTTAACCCTTTTCTGCACTATTCCTCATCATCTGCCCAGTAACTGTACAGGCTCATTCTTAAGGGTCATGTTCACATTTTGATAATTGTGAACTTGTGACCTTGCCATGGTTGATGGGTGACAAAATGGTACTGAATTTGCTTGTTGTTAAAGTTATCAGTACTTTTGATTCCATCTTTTGTCAATATACCCAGAATATTATGTATTAAGGAATGATTACTCATGAAATGCGTGCTGTAGTATTCAACTTTGCTGAAAACCTTATTCTTATCTAGCTTTGGATCCAAAAAATATAAAAGAAGAAAAGAATGGGTTGGTTTACATTTTCTTTTTTGCAATTCTTACTTGATTATTTATAACTAAGTAGGGGTCGTTACATTGAATAGTGTGGGAAAAAGTCACCAGTTGCCTGCTCTGGTGGCCTAGTGGTTAGAGCATCCGCCTCGGATGCGGTATGTCGCGTGTTCGAACCCTGGCTGAGTCATAGCAAAGACTTATAAAAATGGTACTTACAGCTGCCTCGCTAGGTGCTCAGTGTTAAGAGGTTAGTGTTAGGAATGATCGGCCTGGTGTCGGGATAATGTGACTGGGTGGGACATCATGCTACATGTCTGTGGCATGATGCCCCAGTGCTAAACATAAACTGCCACACTGCTGACATTGTAGCAATATGACTGAAAAATTGTTGAAGCTACGTTAAAAATCCAAATCACACACACACACACACACACACACACACACACACCAGTTGCCCATAGAAAAGAAATAGTTCAGTGCATACTTAGAAATTTATCAAAATTGCACAGGATGAAGATCATTGATTCCTGTCAAATGCATGAAGGAAAAGGTATATTGGTGTTATTGAGATCATATTGGTTTCCTATTAGTTTCTTGCACAAAAAGCTTGCACAGCTGATTTTGGGCAGGTTATGAGTCACTTAAAATTTCCAGAGGTCTTGTATAATTTTCATTTACTTTATCATTTTCATTCCCAGGATTGTTATTGCAGTTATTAAACATGTGTAAGAAATTTTCATTTCTAATATTAAACTAAGATGGAAGTCACAACCTCATTATTTTGCTTCATCTCTTTCAAGTAAATGTGATGTCATATCAGTGATGTCGTAAAGTAACAATCACGTCATTTCAGACCTATTATCATTTGATGTCATATCAGTGATGTCGTAAAGTAACAATCACGTCATTTCAGACCTATTATCATTTGATGTTATATCAGTGATGTCATAAAGTAACAATAACATCATTTCAGACCTATTATCATGTGATGTCATATCAGCAATGTCGTAAAGTAACAATCACGTCGTTTCCAACCTATTATCATTTGATTTCTGTTGCAGGGAAGAGATTTTAGTGATGAAGACAGTTTGTGTGAGACTAAATCTACGTGATACAGGTAGCACTTCCTGTTAGTGTGGATATTGACTGTACCCCTGCTGTTTTCTGTGATAAAGACGACTCATATGTATGAAAAGATACCAAGAAGCATTCTGCTAATTATCAAGAGTAACTAACTCTGATGTTTTTCTGGGGTAGAAAACTTAGATGGAGTGCATCATATGATTGTTTACCTTTAGTCAGCTGGACTGAACATGTATCTTTGAAAAATTACAGACAATCCATGCTTATTGAAAGAAAATTTGAAAATGCATCAATTTTGTTATCAGTTTCTGAAAATTGTTATATTTCAGATCCTGGTTACTGTACTTGAAAAGTTTTTAATATGTGCAATGGATGTATCTAAGGTAGAGATTATTTGTGAAAGATTCCCAATTCTGCATAAAAGTCAACATCATTTGACAACATATGCTGGGGTTATGCATATCTGGCTTCAAACAGTTGTTTTTATAAGGCTTGATACATTTTTACAGGAAGATTTTGTACAGGCACTCGTTTTAGCATACACGGGGTACTTAGGGGTGAGCATATTAGATCCCTTCTTCCATCACAATCATTTGATACATGATGTGTGAGAAAATTCAGCATTCCAAATGGATCAGCTTAGCGTATATAGCATTTACCTCACTCCATCAAAGCAGATGTGGAGAAATCATCATAACTATTGGAAAACTGGTTCCGGTCAACACAGAATTTTATACCATGCCATCCTTAGAAGATATTCCACATGGATGTGTCAGTTTATATTTAGTATCGTCCACAGGTGCTTTTTTTACCTATTGTAATATTTCAGTTTAATATAAATCTACCAATGGCAGTCATTTAAGCAAGATTTGTGCATTTCTCGATACTTTGCATTTCAGTCTAATAAGGTATATTAATAAGAAATGTTCAGATGTGCAATTATTTGCAATTTTTCAACACATTTAATGTGACCTGTAATATCATCATAAACATGAACAGTACAATGTGCAATTTTCCAAAAACGTTACGTCTGTATTAAAAGTCCACATTATTGGCATTAGAAGTCCCGATACCTTGATGCATGTAGTTACACTATATTAGAGTAAGTCCAGATATGCATGTACTAATGCTTATGAGTCGAATTGCTCAGACCCAGATCTGCTGTCACAAAGCACGTTAGCAGTTCTGGGTCTATGTAGTTTTGCTTGGAGTAATCAGTAGAACAAAACAACATAGATCATGATCTGCAGGTACATTTGTGACAGCAGATCGGGGTCTCTGTTGTTTGCAGTTGGACTAGGCTAGTACACGAGTAAAGTATTATATAGCTCACAGAGTTGCGAGAAACAATGTGTTATGATTGAATGATTACGTTATATCTATCACAGGGGAATGCGAGAAACAATGTGTTATGATTGAATGATTACGTTATATCTATCACAGGGGAAAGTAGGTGGTCTGGTTACAACTTTAACCAGGGACCTTCCTAATGACAAACATTCTCTTAGCCAGAACTGGTAAAAATTCCATTGAACATGGTTCAGAATTGTCAAGGATTTGAATGTGTGTAGCATATGGCAGATTGCTACAAGCACTGTAATTTGGTAGCAACAGTCTGCTACCAGGTAATGGTGGAATTGGATTCAAGACCTGTAAGGCATGGATAATAATTGGCAGATAAGAGATAAGAATGCCAAATTTTTACTATAATTTCCAACACAATTAAGTGATACCTAGTTTTGTCAACATTTTGATGGGTGGAATGATATAAAAGGATTATTAACTCCGCTGGCTTTGCAGGTATAACCCAGCAACTTGAAAACCCTGCTTTTCTTGGCAGGTGATTAAGCTTCTTATCTTCAGCCCAGGAAACATGTGCTTGCTACCTGCCCCCCACCCCCCATGTTTTTTTTTTAAATCCAGAAGAGATTGATGAACAGGCAAAGATACAAGACACTGATTCCCCTTCTTTATTTAAAAAAATCAGGCATTTCAAATATTGATTTAGTGAGATGTTCCTAACAGCTTACTGTTCATGTATATCACACATTTCACATATTCTTCATCAGCCTCTGGATATGAAAAGTGTTTATATTCATTTATAAGAAAATACCCGGTATAGTATTGAGGCAATAATAGATATGGGAAATGCACATTTTTCATAATGTAAGATCTAGTGAACACTTTTGTATTATTTAGACATGTTTATCTTTTGTTAGCTCAGTTGTATGTATGTATGTATGTATGTATGTATGTATGTATGTGCAGTGTATGTATGTCTAGAGGCCTGTCACTATAAAAACCCTCATTATAATGCTGACCCTCTTATAACATAGGTATGGTTGTTTAAATTTTGTTTTATCATTGCTACTTGAATTAATTCACTTCATTTTCATCCTTAGATAATGAGAACCAATTATGCTGTGATTTCACATCAATAAATAAACAAGTTCGTGTTTTGATCTACTATTTTGACTCTTTTTTTTTGTTGGAAGGTCAATCAGTGTAAGGGTCCATTATAAAGTGGGTCATTTTTAGCACTCCCATTAACAGCATTATCAAGAGAGAGCACTGTACGCACATGTATGTATGTTTGTTTGTATGCATGCATGCATATATGTATGTATGCATACGTTTTAGAAAGATGGAGATAAAAGGAAAAAATGGTTTCAATTATGGTTTCATTTTGACATAAGCAACTATCATTCTGTATGATTATTGCGTCCATGTCTGTTTGTATGTTTCTTTAAGAGATTAATTGATATTGATACAGATTTTCACCACATACCATTTTTATCTTTGTTTACCATGCATCCAGCTGCTGATAGTATAGACCCAGATTTGCGATTATATAATGTACTGACAGATCATGGTCTTTCTTATTCCTGATTTCAAGCCAGCTGTGTCTGTCAGCACAAAGTGGGTCTTTGTAGTTTGATGCATGTAGTCATGCATTATAATGCCCCTAATTATATCATGATCCATTTTATAAAGCATAGTGTTTTCTTGGATCCAATTACATGATGTAATAGTAATTACTGTCTATAATATACTCCAGTAAAAATGAACTCAGTATAACATGATTCTTTTTATAAGGCTTAGTGTTGTCATGTATCTAATTACAGGCTGTTATAGTAATTACTATGCATAATGTACCACAGTATAAAATTAACTCGGTATAATACAAATATAGGGCATAGTATTGTCATGGATCAAATTACATGATGTAAATAGTAATTACTATGTATAATATATCCCGGTATAAAATGAACTCAGTATAACACAGTCCTTTATATAAGGCATAGTATTGTCATGGATAGAACTAACATGATGTAATAGTAATTACTATGTATAATTTACCCCAGTGTAAAATGAACTTGATATAACACAATCATTTATATAAGGCATTGTATTGTCATGGATAGAATTATATGATGTAATGGTAATCACTATGTATAATGTACCCAGTATAAAATTAACTCAGTATAACACATTCCTTTATATAAGGCATAGTATTGTCATGGATCGAATTACATGATGCAGTGTTGCACCTTGAGCACTTGATTTTTTTTCTCTCTGTCTCCCAAATCTTGACCCAATGGTTCCCCTTGTGTGCAATTTTAGTCAGAATTTTTTTTTTTAATACACATTTTTCTTTCTTTAGTGGATGTCCATTCATGTCCATGTTGGCACTAGCAGTGGCAAGAGCCATTACAGTCTGTAAGACAGCAGTGAATGTCTGTTTTAAAATATTGTATCTGGCAATGAAAACAATCAAGGTTTGTGGTAGTTGGCAAATTTGCAGTGTAAGGTCCTTGATGGCCGTTAATGTAAAAACTAGAAGAGGTGTAAGTCACACCTATGACAATGAAGATTTAATTTGTTTTGAAGCTGATTGACTGACAATAGAGACTGAATTTATACAGATGTGAAATTTTTAAATAATGATTTAATAAGTTGAAAAGAAAAAGGCATATTTATCATAATAAATTCTTGTTGATAATGAGTGAGTTAAGCTGGAAACACGGTTGAAGCAAATAACATGATCTCATTATTTTTAGCACTGCTGGTACATTAAGTACTGCAGTTTTTATTAGTCCCTTAAAAATGTTGTGTCTACAAAATTTGAACAGTAGGAGCCACAGTGTATGATTTAATAGTAGTACTATAGATAATGTACCCAAGAATAAAACAACCTCATTATAGTACTCATTAATGAGGCAGGTGTGATCATGGCTTCCATTGCATGATATAATAGTTGTGCTATGTACATGCACCTCTTCATATGGCAACTTCAGTATAACATTTTATAAGTTGGGTATAATCATGGCTTCATCTGCATGATGTAACAGTAATACTCTGAATGATGTATCCCAGTATAAAGTAGCCTCATTATAACACTTGTTTAAAAGGCAGATATGATTATGACTGTCAATGCATGATGTAATAGTAATGCTGTGTATACTGTACCCCACTATAAGGCAACCTCATTATAGTGCTGACCTTTTTATAAGGCAAGTATATTCATGGCTCTCATTACATGATTTAATACTATGTATAATATACCTCACTACAATGCACCTCATTTTTACACTCTTTCCTTTTTAAGGCAGGTACAGACATGGTTCCCATTAAATGATGAAATAGTAATACTTTGAGTAACATGGCACAATACACATTTTACATTGTTATAGTGAGATGGCATTATATTTGAATAAGTGCAGTTATTGCACTTTCATATTATTGATAGTCATCACGTATTGAAACCCTTTTCTGCCTCTTACTTTTGCAGCATGATTTCAGTTAGATTTCATTTTGATGTAAAATTGAAAAAAAAAAGTTTTTAAGACCAACTTTTGGTATTATATAACATTTTTCTCATGTCCAGTTTTAAAGCACTTCTTGAGTGAAAAGCTGAATGAGAAAGTATCTTTGTGATAAACTAAATGGAGCACCAATAGAGAGTAGCATATTTACTGTGATCACATGAATCCTCTGCAATTAGTACATTTCAGTTTATACATGTTCATAAGATATAAATGGCAACAGTCTAAATGCAATGGTCAGGAGATAATTTTCTGCAGGCTGTTACGATGGCCTTAGCACTTGTCTAGCCCCACAACAGTATAGGAATTATGATATGGTCTAGATAGTATTGTAAAAATGTGGTGATATTGTGATACACATTTAGGAACAAAAAATAACGCTGTATGCAGCTGTATTTGTCACTTACATTATTTATGGGTGTTTACTCCGAGGTATTCCTTTTCTTGCCTATTGAACTTTTCTTTAATTTTTTCTTGTTTTGTTTGTTTTTGGGGTTTTTTTAAAAAGAAAAGGCACAATACTTTTCTTGTATTATAAAGTTTATTTTATTCTGCTTCTCTCTCTCTCTCTCTCTCTCTCTCTCTCTCTCTCTCTCTCTCTCAACAATCAAGTTGAAAAGGAAATGGACAAGAGAGATGTACTTCTTAATTAACCCACCCTTATGACAGCAGTGTGAAATGTATGTGACTTGGGAATCTAATAATCAAGACCTTCGTTCAATAGCTGAACTTTTGACCTGGTGGAAATCTTTTTTTTTCCTCAACAGTTTTGTTTCGTTTTGTTTCGTTTTTGCAGAGCTAGTTTTAGAGGTAGGCCAATGAACATATAAAGCTTTTTCTTTTTATTATTATTTTATATTCCTCAAACGTTTGACAATGTAGAAGTTATAATATGTTAAAATTGTTGCTGAGAAATCTATTTTATTTCAAACTTTTTTGGCACATTGCAGTTAATATTTCTCATTGAAAACCTCACAACTCTTGCTCTATAATTTATAATCAATGAGAAATAATTATATTAATTTAATAATGACTTTCAGGCCTCTCAAATGTACAGCTCCACTCAGAGGAATACTTGACAACCAATGTCACTATCATACATGTGTACTGGACACGAGCTCCCATCCAGTTCTGCAAACTCGCATCTATAACCAAAAAATAGTACACTGTTCTGTTGTGTCAAGAGAAGACCCAAACTCATGGCTGTGATAATATTGCTCTACCTGATAATATTACATTAAAATCATTCAGATGTGGACACTAGAATGTTACAGAATTAAATACATCTATTTGGTAGGCCACTGACAGTGTGCTCAGACATGTTGAACATTAGAAGATATGCTGTCATATATTAAAGAACGCATTGTAAAAGCTATTAAAGAAATCAAAGACATAATGTATCCCATTCTATTGCATTCAGTTTGCATGTTTATAGATAGTAAAGGAAAGTTAAGACATACATAAGATTTAGTAGTGAAGCTGGCAAAAATAACATTTTATGCAGTATTAGTCGAGAAATAAGACAAAAAGTCATTAAATCCATGATTGAGATCCTAACTTTTTCAACAGTATTTTTATTTTTTGAAAACATTTATATTTGTTTCATTTTACATGATGAAAAATAGAGTCCACTGCAGTCGATGACAACCTGCAGATGGAATTTGTGTCAGTTATTACATTTGTCACATATTTAGAAATACTTGTATACATCAAATTTATTCTTGCAAGCAATAGTAATTGCTTATTGATGTTTTTACAACAAAATCTGTAAGACATCTGCCTTTCAACAATTTTAAACTGAGAAAACTAGTTTTCTGTTAGTTTGGTTTCATTGCATAAACAATATTCTCTTCACACTAAAACATGACCAATATAATTGTTCTACATTATGATAGTTAGTATTTTACCTTCATAATTAAAACAGCATGATAACATTGAGTTCTTTTAAAAATGAATGGTGTATTTAGTTGGATAGAAGATTCTGCCAGCAATGTTATTTTAACAAGTCTTTTAAACTTTTCCAACACTAATGTTACTTTTTGGTTGCTATGGCAACCAAAGTAAATCCATGATTATTTATCATTTTCAGTATGATTAGTATTGGCTCCTTATCAATAAACTATAAGTGAATAGAAATGTATTTTATATGGAGAAAATTTGTAACTACATAAATACTGCATCTAATAAATATTGTACCATACTGAAATGTAGAGACATGTTTGAAAGTAGAGTTACAATTGTCTAGCACAGACCTAAAGATAATGAACTGAGGATATGTGATATGTAGAAAAATATTAACTGTCCATGTACACATTCAGAATAACTTTATTGATGATAAAGTATACACTATATTTGATTTTTTTGGTCAAAAAATACATTTCCTCCCATTTTCTCTATTTGGTTGCTATGGTAACCATGAACACATCAGTTTCACTGACATTTTTAGTGTTAGCAATCTGCATGCATATATGCATGACTTTGTACAATTTAACCCAATTTGTATATAAATACTAATTTCGAAGTTGTTACATGGATTTGGCAGCTTTCCTTCATAATCATGTTGTGCCTTTGACAAAATAACTTTTTGTCCACAAGGATCATGACTCTTTTACAAAATAACTAATTCAGACAGAACATTCAGGAAGTGTGAATAATGTATAAAACTTAAAAAATTTAAAATTATACTTGTGTATGTAGGCAGTCATAACATATGACCGTGCTCTTGATACATGACACTTTAAAACAGGTTGTGACAGAAGTACTACTGTGACATGTCCTTGATACTGGCATATATCCTTGACACATGACACTTTATAACAGATTGTGACACAAGTACTACTGCAACATGTCCTTGATATTGGCATGTATCCTTGGCAAATATTCATGTACCATATTTGTCTAGTGATAAACCCATACTTTATGACAAGTCCACCCAGAACCCAGTTTTTACCAAATTTGGGAATATATTTACCAAGGATATCTTTGTCTAATAATATTAGACCACCCTATGCATTGATAAATGTATTAGACTGGCCATCTCATCTTATCATGGGTGTAGACCCATATCTGCCATGCAGACCAAGATCTGCAATGTACACCAATATCTGCAGTGTACACCCAGATCTGCAATGTATACCAAGATCTGCAGTGTACACCCAGATCTGCAATGTACACCAATATCTGCAATGTGAACCCAGATCTGCAATGTACACCAAAATTTGCAATGTACACCCAGATCTAGTGTGCACTAAGATCTGCAATCTACAGCCAGATCTGCAATGAACACCAAAATCTGCAATGTACACCAAAATCTGCAATGTACAACCAGATCTGCAATGTACACCAAAATCTGCAATGAACACCAAAATCTGTAATGAACACTGCAATGAACACCAAAATCTGCAATGAACACAAAAATCTGCAATGTACACCAAAATCTGCAATGTACAACCAGATCTGCAATGTACACCAAAATCTGCAATGTACACTGTACACCAAAATCTGCAATGAACACCAGATCTGCAATGTAGACCTGGATTGACTGTGTAGACTCAGATCTGCTTTAACAGCTTAAGGAGATGAGGTTCACACTGCTTACTAGTAAGCAGTTTTGGCCTTTCAAATAACCTTGTTAATGGGAGCAATAAAAGTGGACATCTATATGGCTGAGATGCCTAATATTGAGGTATTTTTAACATTAATATTACTACTATTAAATAATGAAATGGGATCCATGACAATATCTGCCTTATAAAAAGGGACTACTTTAAACTGGTGTGCCTTATATTGAGGGAGTACTGTAGAACAAAACAGCATAGACCCACATCTCCAGATTGGCTGATGGCTTCGGGTCAGTGCCATTTTCAGTTTAGCATGTGTTATGTAAGATCATTTTGGTTGACTATATAGAAATGGCATTAACTGTTCTTAACTTGAGAGCTGTTCATTTCAGTTGTAGAGAATTTTGTGATTTATAACTAATTTTATACATGTTTTATGTTTTGTGATAAAGATGCATAATTGGATTGAAGACGATTGAGCAATGTCAGAATTGTATGTGTCAGTTTCTTTCCTTTTTTATGTGTAACAAGTTTATTAGCTTGAATATTTTCATTTAATCAATTTTTTTTACTGTAATGGCTCAAAACTAAATGCAGTGCAATTTAAATGTTTAAGTGAAGGCTTAATTGTAAGTTTGTTATGCAAGTTTGTTTCTTTCAAACTAAATGAATACACATACAGTGATGAATCCAGAGGGATTCATTCAATACCTGCTTTCTGATTTGCATGTTTTTCACTGAAAACAGTATGAAATCAAACCACATAGAAAACACCCTGGATCTGTCACTAATATTTCACAATGTTCATGTTTTAAAACCCAGTAATATATGGCAAAATTTTCAGTATTCATTTTCAGATGCATTTAAAAATAGGATATAAATATTCAATCAACATGATTAAAAAAACACATTTTTTATATAAAAGAAATAAAACAGATTTAAGCTTCACTTACCTCAAGAAAGTGATCTGGATTTATTTCATTTTTACTTGTTCCTCTGTTTTTTAAAAGTTTGTATACAAGATTAAATTAGTTATCCATCCATCCTCTCTATAACTCATATAAATACCTTCACTGACAGCAAGCTTACACTGTGAGTGTATCTTACACTTTAAGTGTGATGCATACCAAAACTGATCACAGTGACCTGCTTTATTAAGTATTTCATGAAATCTTGTGCAGACTCTTCTGTTACCTTTTTGTGTGTGATTACCAAACTTGTAGTATGGGTGCATCATTACATAAAAGTAAAGCACATACACATATAAAAACACCATGATTGGGTCAATGTGACCAACTTTCCAGGAATTTTTCTTAAATATTATTGAAATGATTACTAGTGTAAAAAAGAAGGGGGGGTAGGATACCTCATGAACTCCTGCTCAGTAATAACTCTGGTTGTCATACAATTACATGAACTTCGGACAAAGTCTTATCTTCCATTCACTTTAAATACAGTCAAATCAATATATTCTGATCTGACGCAAGCCATTACCGGTACTACTAAGTATGATGGATAAATTGAGATGTTTAATCTTGTAAAGAATCATTCTAGTCATCTTTTTGTAGTTAAAATTAGTACGATAAATGGAAATATAATATGCAGGGCTAAAGTTGTATGCTATATTTTACTTATAAAATGCAATTAACTGAGCAGAGTAGACCCTTATTTGTTCCCCCATAATGCACTGATAAATCACAATCTGCACAGTTCACTTCAATAATTCATAAATGAATGACAGGCTGGGCATGTGCATGGAATATTCCATATCTCTTTTGGAGTTGGAGTTGTGGAAATACCGATTGATAATGCAAAAGTGCAGATTTTGTCATGATTGAAATTTAAATTGTAAACTTCACTGATTTCAGGGGTTTTTTTTAGCATCCACTAATTGTTACCGATGTAATTTTCTTTTCAAAATGTCTCAGATGTTCGTAATAACTGCAGTCTGAAGATACAGCATGATTATCCTGATTTTCATTGCCATTTGTACAGATTTCGATTCTGATTTGATTTAAATGTGGATATTGATTATTAAATGTGCATAAAAGTAAGGATTTTTGCAAAATCAATTTGGTTGCTGTGGAGTAACTATCCCAATTTTGTAATGGTAGATTTCAGTCTATGCTGTCATTACTAATAAGTTGCATCCAACTGCAAACTGCACAGACCAAGATCTGCTGACGCATGATGCACGGGCTAATCTTGTAAGCGAGTATATATGGTATCATGTAGATGATCAATCATGATATGTCAGCATATTCAGTTTAACAATTTCAAAGATTGTCATTTTTTTTTGTCCATATAAATATGGTTTTAAGAAGTCTTCTCATTATTTATGAGCTAGAGGATTTGTCATGCATTTCTCTTTCCGTTAAAATAGTATTGTTTCTTAATTCTTCTTTTATAATGATTTCATGCAATAATTGTGATAAGTGCAAGAAAGGACATTTCCTCAAGTGCAATAGTGTAAAATGTCTTTGGAGTCAGTTTTATACCATACATCTTAGGTATTTTATACAAAAATGTTTGTGAATTACATCTGCTGCTAAAATATTTATCAATTCTTGAGATAGTTTTTAATATAATCCACATTCCTTGGGGTTTTGTTTTCCCTAGCAAGAGTTGTTTTAAAGTTTTTCAAGGTTTTCTTCACCTTCTTATAAGCATTTTACAATCGAGTTGAAAATAAACCCCTACGTCAGTATTCGACTTCTAGTGCTTTCAGTGGAACTTGTGAGTGTACAAACAATTGATAGAGATTTACTCATGCAACTAATATTCAGCACTCTTTGTGACAGTAATAATGCATTTTTTGTTTTTCATCCCACCTTGTTGGACAACAAGGGTTTAAAATACAGTGCTCTCATTACAGCACTTTTCTTGGGAACCATAAAAATTACACGTAAAGCATGCTGTCGAGTACAGAGGTATGTTCCAACAAGGCATTATCATAATAGCATAGAATCCTATAAATATTCAAACACAAAAATATTTTTGGGAAAAAGCTATTTTTCCTGCATTTATTCAATCTGCACTTAATTGGAATTTTGAAGAAAAAAAAAAACTTTGTTACTATACTCAGAAAAATGAGCAAATTAATTATAAATAAAAAAATGTTGGATAGATGTTGTATGTCAGATATGGCTTTGCAGGGAAAAACGTCAGATGAAAGTATTATTTATTGCACAGCAAGTATTGTTGGTTGTTGTTGTTGTTGTAGGGCTTAACGCCATTTTTCAGCACACGATAGGCTATACATGGCGGCCAGTATTAATGGTGGAGGAAGAAACCCGGAAAGAACCACCGAACCACGAGAAGCTACTGGCAAGCTTTCTCACATATCCACATTCGCCGAATCTGAGACTCGAACCAATGCAGACAGAGGTGAGATGGCAGTGATCCGTAACGGAGAGAGCTTTAGACCACTGGGCCACTCGGGGCCCCCAGTATTGTTGGTAATAGTTATTTACCAGAGAGAGAGAGAGTGAAAGCGAGAGTGCATGTTTAGGTCATGGGCAGTTGATAATTATTGTACTGATGAAATTAAATTTACCATAGTTGAGAGGTAAGTACCGGTATTAGAAATCTCTGGCTAAAATAGTGTATGCATGCAGTCTCAATGTCACAATAATATCATATCAAGAAATCGTGATTTTATTATCTGGCTAAGGTCTAATAAAAATACAAAACATAATTACTACATTTATGTGAGAAGTACAGAGACATATGAATGCCAGTGACATATAGATCCATACTTTTTACATTCACAATAATTGTTCTTCTCCCCAAAAACTACACAAACAATACTAGTTGTTCAGCAAGGAAATTTCCAATGCAGACATTATTTAAAATGAGTAGAAAAAATATCCATGATTAAACCTCCAAATGGGGCCCCAAGTGGTCTAAAGCTCTTACCATTAAGGATCACTGGTGTCTCACCTCTGTCTGTGTGGGTTCAAGTCTCGGGCTCGGCCAATGTGGGTACGTGAGAAGCTTGCCAGTAGCTTCTCATGGGTCTGTGGTTCTTTATGGGGGTTTTCCGGGTTCTTCCTCCACCACTGATACTGGCCGCCATGTATAGCCTATCTTGTGCTGAAAAATGGCATTCAACCCAACAACAACAACAAAAAACCTCCAAGTAAGACAATGTTCTGTTCTAAAGCATGTCAGTTTGAAGCAAAAGCATTGACAAATGAAATTCCATGCAATTCCTAACATTATATCAATGGTTGAATTAAAGTAATGGATATTCATATTGTACCAGGTCAACATTTATATCCAGTTCAAGATAATTGCCTTGACAGTTGTCCTAAGACAATTAATCTTTATACTTGACCTATTTAAGAAAAGATACTGAACCAATATAACAGTTACTATTTCAATTAAGACGTTTATTTGAGTATTTTCATGTAATACATGTAATGCATAAAATATTGACAGAATGAAATTTAATCACCTATATGAATAAAACCTTTTCTCCATTAGAATTTTTGAATGATTAATACATTCCTGGAATAGTAAATTACAACAACTCTATGATGAAAATTGTTTTTTAAAAAAAGAGTGGCAGGGTTGGTGACAGGACTTTCTGGGGGAGGGCAGCTGTGTATATTGCATCATATACAGTTGGTTTGGTAGATCTAACCATTATGTCATTGAGGGAAATTTTGGTATACATCTCACTATGTATATATAACTGTCCCTCAAGCGATGTTTCTAATAAAGAACAAAATGATTTGAATGATCCTTTAAATAAAGATGTACTAATCCATTGCTTGAGTTATGCCACTGTTCTTGAAAAAGTAGGCATGTTTGAGAACATCAAAATAAACAGTCAGCTGATGGTTAAATGAAGACCACAAATTGACACTGATGTAGAAACTTGTTATTTATACTATTCAAAGTGATTTCATTCATTCATTTGCTCATTCCATTCATTCATTTAGAGAATTATCAGGGACTGAAACTAATAACATAGTTGAGAGATAGAACTATTGATCTCACTTTTTTGTGTGCTTGGATTCTAAAGAATTTTAGCAATCACAATGTGGTCATTTCCAATAATTACAAAATTTGAATGTCAAAATTATTCAGAAAGGACAATACAAATTTGAATGTCAAAATTATTCAGAAAGGACAATACAAATTTGAATGTCAAAATTATTCAGAAAGGACAATACAAATTTGAATGTCAAAATTGTTCAGAAAGGACAAATACAAATTTGAAAAATGAAAAAAGATTTTTTAAGTGTTCAGATTTTTATCACTTTTACAGTAAAGTGATTTTAGAACGTAACCACATAAATAATCAGAGCTCATTAGCCAGGAGTGAGTGATTGGTTTTTAAAAGCACTTCAACACATGGAAGGTTATATTGTGCTGAGATAATGTGAGTTAAGTACCTTGCACAGAGATGTGTGTCTGTGTGTGTGTGTGTGTGTGTGTGTGTGTGTGTGTGTGTATGTGTCTGTGTGTGTGTGTACATGCCTGTATGTACAAGCATTTCACAACAACTCTGCGCAGTAGTGTTCATATGGTGCCAACAAGTTGAAAAATTTAAAAATGAAGAATTGCATGTAAACTTTAGGAAAATAAACCGTTTTAAAATAAATTTAAACATGAAGTACAACAAGATAAAATTAAAGAGTAATACTGTTACAATTCAGAAAAAGGTATATAAAATAAAAGATAAAGAAAAACATACAGTCAAAATCGGTGACATAAACAGCATTTCCTCAGAAAGTCCAAAATTTATTTTGGGAGGTATATCATCATACATTTTTTTCATTGCGACACACAGCCATTGCTGCCATGGCCTAGTCTGGGCAGGATTTGAACCTGCACCCTCCTGGTCATGAATCCAGCATTCTAACCATTGAATCATTGTCATTTTCATTAAGTCAAATAAAATAGATTGAGCAGTCAATAATAAAACAGTATGAACCAATTTAATTGGATCCATGACAAGATCTGCAATATAACAGGAACTGCATTATTCTGAGGGATTTCATAGCAAAGGAAACTAATTGTCAAATCACAGTTTCATATTTTACAATGAGGTACTGTAGATTATTTCAAAACTGCATTTCTGAAATACTAGTGCATGGTCTCCTCACTATATTGGTGCATGTCAAATCACAGTTTCATATTTTACAAAGAGGTACTGTAGATTATTTCAAAACTGCATTTCTGAAATACTAGTGCATGGTCTCCTCACTATATTGGTGCAGTGCCTCTTCACTATAGGTCCCTCACTATACTGGTGCAGTGTCATTAAGGTCCCTCTATGCTGGTGCAGTATCTCCCTCATTATACTGGTGCAGTGTCTCCTCACTATAAGATTTCCCACTACACTGGTACAGTGCCTCCTCACTAAAGGATCCCTCACTATACTGGTGCAATGTAACCGTAAGGTTCCTCACTATACTGGTGCAGTGTCTCTTCACTATGAGGTTTCTCACTAGACTGGTACAGTGCCTCCTCACTGTAAGGTCCCTCACTATACTGGTGCAATGTATCTAACTGTAAGGTTCCTCACTATATTGGTGCAGTGTCGCTTCACTATGAGGTTTCGCACTAGACTGGCACAGTACTTCACTGTAATGTCCATTGCTATATTGATGCAATGTCTCTTCATTGTAAGGTTCCTCACTAGTGCAGTTCCTCCTCACTACAAGATCCCTCACTATACTGGTGCAGTGCCTCATTGTAAGGTCCCTCACTATACTGGTGCAGTCTCACTGTCAGGCCCCACATTATACTGTGCAGTGTCTCCTAACTATAAGGTCCCTCATAATACTGCTGACTCTTGATGCAGATATGGTTACAGACATTTGTTAAATTTTGTTTTATCATTGGTTAATTTTTAGTTAATGACAACCACATATAATGCAATTTCATGCCATAAAATACTCGGCTTTTGTGCACCATTATGACAAAAGCATTGTTGGAACATCCCTCAGTGCAAGGTTAGTCACTTAAAATGAACTTCACTTTTTTGACTTCTATGTACAGTGTTGTACAGTGGAAGCAGTGTATCAGTTTATTCAAAACACTATTAAAATTTAAATATTTTGTAGGCATAATGTTTTGTATAGCCAGACTCGCTCATCTAAACTCTTTTCTAGGTCAGGTATTAGCCAGACTCCAATCAATCCAGCTAGAAGGGTTCTTTGTAAAATTCTAGCCAATGAATGGCAAATAAATGCAAAATAAAAATCCTGATTTTTTTTTGTATCATCCTCCATAATGTTTGAATAACCTGTTGTATTTATCAGAAGAATGGTTACAGTATTTTAGTTTGATGAAGTATTTCAACTTGGCAGACAGTGTAATAATGGTGTCCAAACATACAACACAGTTTATATGTCAGTCTATTCAACATGTCTGGTCTCTTGTTGTTGCATAAGTTTGGAGGGTTTTTTTTCAGTTTGTATACTGCTGAGACAACATGAATGTTATGAGTATTGATGTGTTTTCATTATTTTGTTACATAATCAAAGAATAATTCTACAACTACAGCCAAACTAGCAATAAAACACTACATTCAAAACTTCTTTCTGTTGCCTTCATTTGAACCTGTCATCAACTGAAAATGGTACAGCATAGCCATGACATGCATATTAAATAACTGAAAACAATGGCCTTATCTAAATCTGTAATCTTGCATTTTAGGTACAAAATCTGCATAAAACATGTCATAATTTATGTAATTTTTCATTTTCTTTAAACTTTTGCACACAGGTGATCCATAAAAATCATAATTTTATATTAATATATTTGATATAGAAGTTGCTTTTATCACTGCCGATTGCTAAATTTTTGTACCAACAAAACTTAAAAACCAGACACTTGATCTGTTTAGAGAACATACAAGTCTTATTTGAATACTGTTTTAAAAAATAGCAGGATTGAAGCTAATATTTACTAAAAATGTGTTTTATACTTCACATTGCCTGACATTTTTAATATTTTACAGTTTTTTTCTTGAGATCAAGTGTTTAAAATAGCTACTTGCCATTTTCTACAGTATGTATATTTTACTGAAATTTTTAGAAGAACTTTAAGTAGTTAAATGGTTGTGTTAACCTACCTTGCAAGGGTTTACAAATATAAAAATTTAGACAATTAAATTAGGTGGTAGACAAACCATTTTTAAAGTTGACCAGAACTTGTGAAAGATATCTTTTACAGTATTTGGAAAACCGACAGAAAATTATACACTGAATTAAACAGTTTCTTCATTAGTATAAGATCAGGTGAGGGTTGGCGGAGAAAAAGATAGAGTTCTAAATTATAAAAAGTGCATACTAATTGAGTTGTTTTGTAGTGGCCAACAAACTTGTAAGTCAGCTATGCAAAAACATTAAACAACAACACAGCCAAGTGCAACCTATGGCTGTACCTGGTTTTAAATTGTACCTTTTATATGTTTTACATGTAAAAATCGCTAATCCAGCCTGTTCCCTGGAGAAAGTCACACATGCCTGCAATAATGTTTATTATATACCATAAATACCTGATTGTAAGTAGAGTCCAAATGCAAACAGTGTAGACCCTAATCTGCCATTGCATACTGAGCACTGGCAGATCTGGGTTTATGTTGTTTGTTCTACTAATTATTCCTAGCAAACTACATAGACCAAGATCTGCTGACACATTATGCGATGACAGATCTGGTTCTGTGCAATTTGCAGTTGGACTTGTCTTATAAGCAAGTATACTTTAGTTTATAATTGGCATCAGTTGGCAAATTTTTTAACATTACCCTAGAGAAGAAAGAATTACTGAAAAAAATTGCTCTTTTTCTTCCTTAATCAACTTCATTCATAATTTCAGTCCTGACACAGGGCCCCAGGTGTCAAGTGATCAAAAGCAATTGCCTTTACCGGTCACCATCTTCTCACCTCTATCCACATGGGTACATGTATTGGAGTCAGCCCGATTTGGATATGTGAGAATGCTTGACAGTAGCTTCCTGTGGGTCAGTGGATCTATTCGGGGTTTTCTTAGGTTCTTCATCCACCAGTTATACTGCGGCTATACATAGCCTATTATGCACTGAAAAAATGGTGTTAAACCCAAAACTAAGTACGAAATACTCAGGGATCTCCCCCCCACATGTATAAACTGCCAAACTAACATTAGAAGTTCTTAATTTTAGTAGAGCAACCATGCTTCTACTGGGTGACACAGATTTAGGATGCTCAGCATTTTCTTCTCATACCTATTCACTTAATGTAATGCTAAGAGGTAATGTATTTGATGGATAATGCCAATTTTTTTACTAAATTTTGTTTCTCCACAATACTTACTGGATCACATTACAAATAATCCCTCCTACCCTTTCCTGTAATTTGAGCATCTATCAAGGTTTTGCTCACATACAAACTGGTTTAAACCAGGTATAATTGTAGTCACCTACTGGCATCAATGGGAGTCAACCTGTAAGAGTTGCTTCCCTTCATCTATATTTAATGTGTAGACAAAAAGACATTTTCAGGCTTTCTAGGAAGACAGGATTTGAGAGGTAGCAGAGAAAGTTCTTCTAATATAATGTGATCAGGTAGATATCAAAGTGGGCTTACAATATATAAATGCCATTTCTACTCATCTACATAATGATAACAAAACCTTTTGAGTCATACTGATGATATGCAATTCGAGTGGACATCTCAACATCCCCCACAAGACTGATCAACAATTCAGATGTGAGGTGTACATTAAGACTTTGCTATGATGTATTGGTTTGTTTTAGCTGCTTTTTTAAAACAACGGACGAAATATTTTCATACCAAAGTACAAGCAACAGTACGCATGTTCTTCCTGTCTGAGCAATTGCACGTATAGACACATCTCGTCCTCCATGACCTTAAATTGTATACACTTCTTGAACTTGGTTGTCATCTCTTTGATGAAGAAAAGGAACAAACAGGTACACAATATATATATACACGCACACACACACATAGGAGTCAACCTCTTGAGATGAAAACCTGTATGCCAGACCAATAAAAACCTTGCAAAGACTAAAAAAAACCTTCCATGAAACAATGTATTCATACATTATATAAGATCAACAGTTTTAAAACAACAAATGCAATACACAAAGTATTTTTACACATATTTACATAATTATTTACATTTCTGAAACTTTATTTCATTCTTTTTACTTCTAACATTATTAACTCCCTGCTTTGGCTGAGCAAAAAAGCTTCTGGTGGATGCTCCCATCTTCATTTCAAAATTTCTTACATGCAGTTTTGTCCTGCAGTGTTCCTCCAAATCATATATGCCCGACGCCACCACTTTAATGTCTTTACTGCATATTTTACAAAAAGCATGAGAAGATCCTAACCTGGATACATCTACAATGCCAGAGAAGACTTTAGTCCAATCAGTCTGAAACTTGCCATGACCTCCATCAGTGTCTTCAAGCTTGCGTTTCTTTGAGTTTGGCTCAGCCATTTGATGGATGGAATATTTCAACTAGATAAAAGAAAAAAATTTTTAGATTTGACATGTGATATAGGAAGATCTCCCAACTACAAACATGTTATGAATTTATATATTTCCCCATAAACCCCAAGATATTACACCAGGAGCTATCCAAAAATAGAAATCTAAAAATAAAAAAATTGACAAAGTAGCAGTCCAGAAGTTTATACCTCGTAAGCTGTTGATCATTTCTGTTAAAAATGCGTATCTGGTGTTTGAAAAGTTATGAATTTGCTATATGGTGTGCCGATTTTGGTCACAAACTTGATATAAATTGGCAGTGTTACATATTTTCAAGCCACAAGAACGATGTCACTCAGTATCTGTACTACTTCCGTCATTATGGCAATGCATCTTCCTGTTTGCATTATGTGTCTGACAAACTTAATTCAAAACTCTGACAGCACAATAAAATGCTGGTGCTAAATTCAGCAGACTATTTATTTTTAATTAGTATATTAAAAATTTAATAAATTGACTTTATCTCCACATAGAAAGGTCAGATGAATTACAGTTACACCAACATGACTGCCACACTATGCAAAGTATGAAAATTGATGTAAACTTTATGCATTTGATAGTAATAAGTATAAATAATAAAATAATAATGTATAAAATAAGAAAACATACTTACTACACAGGTAGTTAGTCAATATTAGAAATCCGAGTGAGCATCAAATTTCAGAGCGATAAACGACAAGATCTTCACATACAGGAGTTGAACCATTAATGAAACTCATTTCATTATCTAATGAAAAGTGCGGTTTTGATTATGATTTGATTGGTTGTTTCGGGCCACCCTGATCTCACTGAATTCTATTTCTAAACAAAATTATGCCCAGAGTCCCAGAAGCACATAAAACAAAAAAAAAACAATTATTTTTTAAAATTTTGTACGAAAAAATGTACAAAATGGTTGCACAGCTGTACACTGACATAAAAGGAAAAAGCCATACAAATTACAGGTAAACCATACAAGTTGACACCTATGTATGTATGTGCATATATATATATATAAAGAATACAAATCATATGGCAAATAACAGCCCTTTCAAGTGCACTGGATCCAGCAAGGGATCAAGTGTGTCAGGGATTGATTGCGATAAATTCAATAAACTGATAACAAAGCTACTGGCAAACTTACTCACATACCGACATTGGCCAAGACTCTAACACATGTGGACAGAGGTGACAAATCAGTGATTTCTAAAGGCAAGCACCTTAGACCACTCAGCCCCCTGGGCCCCCTGGTGAAAATGAATACCCTTGATTGAAATTACATGTGACAATAATGACTGATACAATAATTGCAAAACAACAATAAATTCACTGGAATTCACAGAAATGCCGTAAGCATCGTACAAAACATTCTGACTCACAATACCACTTCAGTAAACGATGCATGATTTAAAATTTAAGTACAAGATTAAATGAGTTCTATGGAGGACATTTTTACAGCATGACAGCAAAAGTAAGAACTTGCTTAAACCGAGAATGATGGTAGTCACCTACTGGGTAGGAAGGGGAGTTAACTGCTCAGAGTTGCTTCCCGTTGCATAGTATCTGGACAGAAAGAAATTTTATGACTTTCTTGTAGGTCTGGATTCTGAGGTAGTAGAGAAAGTTATCCTAATGTGATATGATCAGGCAATGTACTTGACAGAGAAACAGAAATTCCTACAGAAATTGGTCTGATCTGCTTGTTCCATATGTGTGGTTTTGTGATGTCATTTGTAATAACACAAAACTTCACATGTTCCAGGAGTAAAAATTGTTTTCGTTTTTTTATTCAGGCATTTGACATAAAATTTATGAACAGTCAACTATTGCTACAATGACATTTGCTACAACAGAATATTCAGGTTCCAAGAGAAATTTGGTTGTTCAATGGTAAATTTATCAATATAATTGAATTTACAGCTTTTAACTTCAACAACAATTACCCAGTAACAAACCTGCATTTTTCCTTTATATCTCGTCTTTTGTGACCACACCGTCATTCCTTGGGACTTGTACAGAGAATATACAAGAGAATATTATGTAAAACATTTTATTTGTATGCAAATGAGTTTTATACGGAGGAAATATGCAAGCGATTTTAAAAACAGATCATGATAATATTAGCTACAATGTTCAAGATTTATATTTCTGATTCATGTTCTCCCTTCTTTATGCTGGTTTGACAAGGTAAGGCAAGGACTCCAATAAAGACAAGATCTTTGCAATGACAAATTTGTTAACACAGTAACTGTAATCAAAGTGCTGAGAATACTTAAGAACAATGAGTACAGTACATTAAACTGAATCAAACAGATGAACATAAAACTGTAAAATATTATAATCATATTCATTTTTAAGATCAATTAAAAACAACAATATGTCTCTAAAACATGTAATATGAATGATAATGTTTTAAATCTTTTCTTCTTCTCTTTCACTCTTAATGAATAAAAACTTCACAATCCATTTTGTTACAAAATAACCTATTTTATTTTGTATTAAAATATTCCACAAAGATGATAACATTAAAGGGAGATAACCATGCTGAATACAAAGCTTTCGTCAGGCTCAAAATCTGAGTTATGTCCCATTATATAGCAAGACTAACTTTTTCAAAGTCAAAAGAGCAAAATATAAGAACCTATTTATTAGAATACAAAATATTCTTAGAAACTGTGTGTAGAAAGCATGCCATAGACTGTATCTCTCTAAGCCAATGAGAGTTGATTTAGCTGATCCTGTATAAATAATGATCTTACAGTGATGGCTGTGTACATAACTTTGAACCCTTGGACTCGGAAAATATTTGCAAACAGCAAACCATCCATGGTTGCTAGATAAACAGTGATGTTGAACATTGAATATAGTCACATTATTTGCAAATGTCACACACAACCACCAACATCCGAACTCCAAGTCCTTCAAAATTAGTTTTCAAACAGATAATTTCAAAACCTTTAAGAAAAATTTTTCAGATCAACATTTTTTTAGTAAAAGTCATGAAAATGTTCAGTGCTGCATCTACATGTGAACAGCCAAACTTTAAAGTGATATCCTTGAGTCAAACGTTTATTTAGTTAGTTATATTCTATTACTACAACAGGGAACAGAGAATTTTATTTTGCAATTCTAACCTGTTGACAACTGTGTAAAATATGTTCTGAAAATTATTGTATCCTGTTCAAGTGATAAAGAAAGCCATGATTATAAGTCCATTGTCTCAACTACCAATTTTCTTTCAATCTATCGTATACCGAAGCATCACCTTCACCGAGAGACAATGCATGAGAAAACTGTTCCTTGACTCTATCAAAATGACTTCCTTTCCAGAATACTTTGCCACAGGCCACACAGCAGTAGAACAGATCAACTCTGTGAATCACAGGGTAAGGAACTGTTTCCACTTGAAGTGGGACAGCTGTCTCTATTATAGTTGCAGTGGTCAGATCAATGCCATACTGAAGCAGAACCTTAATATCTTCCTTGTTGATGCTATGTGTATTGGAATTTGTGGGCCTTTTCATATTCTCCAATTCTGAAGAAGATGAGAGAGTTGTGGGAAGTGAAAACGAAATGTCTCCCTTTTGAAGTTCTTCTTTCCTCTTCCACACAATGTCTATTAGGTTTCCTGGTAAGGTCAAGTACCTGTTTCCATTACAGACCTTGAAACAAAATAATATTAAGAATAATAATAATTAATAATAATAATAATATCTTTGATGAGGGTAACTTAATTAGTTAATTACAACTTGAGGCCTTCATATATATATATATATATATATATATATATATATATATATATATATATATATATATGTGCGTTTTTCTCTCTTATGAAAATAACTATTTACAAGTAAGCAATTTACAAATACATAATAAAATACATTATGAAATTAGGATGATTTAACTGCCTATATAAATTTTTGTTTCATCTCTCCAATAACTGTTTTGAAATTACATTCAGCAAGATTTTCATATACACATAGCAGTTAATGATCACTTCTGTTTAGATACAGCTTAAGGCTATTCTGCATAAATGTGGCATGTAGTTAAGTTTACATGAGTATTATACTCAGTCATAAAACAATATTAGGTACAAAAGTAGACATTCATACGAGGTATATATATATACATATATATATATATATATATATATATATATATATATATATAATATATATACATACATATACAATTATGACCCCACTAACACGCTCCATTATAACACGAATCTGGATATAACACAGTCGTGGTGTGGCTCCCAAAATTTTATATACATGTATTTTTCTTGTACACGGAAAAAAAAATTTCTTTCTTAAAAGTACAAAAAAAAATTAAAAAGTTTATTATCATTTTGGTATGAATAATATAACACAATCTTGGCCTGGCTCCTGAAATTTTATATGTATTTTTCTCATACACGAAAATATGGTTTTTTCTTCTTAAAAGTACGAAAGATAACGCATAAAAAGTTTATTCTGGGATTGCATTGCGCTTCGATAATGTCGCAAACTGCGATTTTTTTTCCATTATTGGTGGCAAAATAAACCATCTGCCAATTTTTGGGGGGGCGACATTGTTGGCTGTTTAAACTTGTATATCCAATCATTGGTTTGGAGAGGAGAAATTCAGAGGCCCCATGAAAGGAAGCCACAAACTTGATATAAAATGCACTGAAATTTATCTATTGTTACATAAACAAATTCTTTGTCAATATTGACAAACCATCTTAACAGTGCATTGTTATATCATAATCTGCTATGTTGACATCTAGCATGGCTAATGTATGTTGTGAGATATCCGTTCTTTCTGTTGTTGACATTTCTGGTAGTGGGGATCAACCTGATGAAGCATTATCTCGTAATCTATCTTTTGTCGGATTTTTGGCCACTCACTAGTAATTAATATATTTACATTGACATTTGTATGTGGATGGTAATTAAAATTCCTCTTCTTTTCACTCAGAATTAAATCTTTCAGAACACTCACATTTTCTGTAGTAATCCCTATCATAAGACCAGAACACCTGCGTCTCTATTGTCTGTTGACCCTTTGTTAAATTTCTGATGCATGCGTGGAAGGCAGCACCACAAATGTAAAAAAAAACAAAAAAAAACAAACAACAACACCTTACTAGTTGGTCTATTCAATAGGAAGGGAGGAACAGTAACTACAATTGTCCAAATGACGACCAACTGCTTTTTTAAAAATGTACCCAGATAAAATAGTTTGTTGAAATTTCAAAGAAAACAGATTACCTTTGAAGCACCGATTGTTATGAAAATGTACTAAGCAAATGGGAAGAAAAAAAAATCAGTCTCAATCAATGTAATACAATTATTTGATGTTGCTGCCACAATAAGAAACGGGCATTTGTTTGGTTCTCCAAAGCTGTCCCTTAGTGGTGACTTCAATAACGCATGCACCCTTCATCAAAGAAAGCCGACTACAATCTTCAATAAAAACAAAGAACCTTTCTTCAAAGGAAGTCAATACCAAACTTAAATAAAAGCAATGGAACCTGATGGATTTTTTCATTTTCCAATGTGACTGGACACGTTTACTGTGCCGTTAAAGTTTCCTTTTTGCAGGGAAAAAATTTATGCTTAACGAATGCTACCAACAGCGGCTTAAAATGCAAACTAACTTTTACCGACTTGGGATGTACTGAAAATTAAATGTGCTTCATCATCCGTTACATGATTGTGCTAAGTTTTTCCACTAAATTCAGACCTATATGACCTGTGACAAAATTACTGAATATTTTAAATCTCTGTGTGTGTGCATATTTTTGATGGAATTACTTGTATTGTGGATTCAATGTATGTGATGAGATTCACGGGTGAGTACAGAGTGCTGATACTCTATTCATGCTGTACATTAAACATGTATATATTAACAGTATACATGTATATGTATGAATCAATGGTTCTCTAAATAAATAAAATATTATATATGCCTTCTCTGTTTTCACTACAGGTGTATTTCTCATTTAATATGCATGGATTTAAGATGGTAACTGTGCCAATGAAGCAGGTATTTTACCGCCCACATTTATTACCTATGCCCCCCACCTCCACCTCCCCTCCCCTCCGAGCAAATTTTTTTGGGTACATGCATAATCTTCTTCAGCTAACTGACCTGGTTGCTTATAACAAGGTTTGGTCTATAACACGGTCAGGTTCTATGGCTCCCAACTACCGTGTTATAGTAGGGTCACACTCTGTGTGTGTGTGTATATATATATATATATATATATATATATATATATATATATATATATATATATATATATATATTTTTCTATATGACATTGGTACATACTTTGATAAATATGCTAATATAAAAGATCAAATAAACAAGCAAGAAACAAATTTGAAAAGTAAAGTTGTGATAAATCTTCAAACATATATTTTTCTAGTTTGTTTATTAATATGTACGTTTGAAGTACTGCATGTACATTTTTTTTCAAAAAGATTTAACTGATTTAGTAGATCAAATGCCAGTAGGAAGTGAGTTCCATATCTTACCATCTGAATACTATATGCTTCCTTTGAACTGTTCAGTGCAAGGGTTTGGTGTGATTATGATTATGATTTTTAACGTAGCTTTTAACAATTTTTCAGTCATATTGCTACGATGTCTGTAGTGTGGCAGTTTATAGTGATGTCTAGCACTGGGGCATCATTCCGCAGACATGTAGCATGATGTCCCACCCAGTCACATTATCCTCACCCAGGCCGACCAGTCCTAACACTAACCTCTTAATGCTGAGCGCCAAGCGAGGCAGCTGTTAGTACCATTTTTGTCAGTCTTTGGTATGACTTGACCGGGGATCGAACCCACAACATCCCACATCCGAGTCGGACACTCTAACCACTAGGCCACCGGAGCGGTCGCAAGGTTTTGGTAATTCTAAATTGTTGTTAAATTTTGATCTTAGGTTATAGATAGAAGACACTGGAACATCTCCTTTGATAACTGACGTGAAGTTGGTAAATTCAAGGAATCACACATGGTATGCTACGATGTGCTGTGATATCATGTTGACATGGAGGGGTGTCACATGGTATACCATCATGTGTACCAACATGCTGACTTATGGAGATGTGTCACATGGTATGCCATCATGTGTACTGACATGCTGACTTATGGAGATGTGTCACATGGCATGATATCGTTGTGTACTGACATTATGTTGACATATGGAGGTGTGTCATATGTGCTATCATGTGTACTGGCATCATGTTGACATATGGAGGTGTGTTACATGGCATGCTATCATGTGTACTGACATCTTGTTGACATGGAGGTGTGCCATGTTGCATGCTATCATATGTACTGACATCGTGTTGACATCTTACAGGTGTCACATGGCACGTTATCATGTGTTCTAACATCATGCTGAAATATGACAGAACACAAACATTCTTACGCTTCGCAAAGTAAGTGTTCTAGCAATGTACATAACATTATAAATACCCAAATATATTTTAAATGTGATGTCCTACATCTTCTTTAATATGATCTGTTACAAATTACCATTAAGTATTTCTCTGATTCTTATTGTGAATAATGAACTGAATAGGACAAAATGGCTTTGGCTTTAACTGACTAAATGAATGAGACAAGTGATGACCTATTAACTCTGCTGCCAACTGACCTGACATCTGCTGAAGATATCTTCCACTTTCGCTTTGACATTGAAGTAGTTTAAAACTTCAACCACCTGGTCTCTACATAGAAGTCCAGTCACATTGAAACACATATCCGCTCCAACACGTGCAGCAATCTGTAAAGGCAGATAATATTTATTGCTATGGAACATAAACTGAAGTCAAATTTATGCTGCATTCAAGCAAACTTTTTCTAAATGCCCCGTCTTCTCACCAGGCATCATAATGATTTGCAGTCACTCTTTAATGGGTGCATAAGCAGCTGTCAACATTTAAATATGTAGTTTTGTGGAGGGAGAGGGGAGTAAAATTAATTTTAATGATGTAATATTTACCTGTTGCTATTGCATAGCTGGTACTTTTCCAGGTGGAATATACCCTGACTGTATGACTAGAATTTGTCCTCCCATTAAGGCGAACCAGAAGATTCCAGATTAGGATCACCCCTGGGATAATGTCATGGAATTGTGCATACTTAATGTCAATGCATTATATATGAATGAAAATGTACAAGAATACTTGTCATAATGCAATGTGTCACATGAAAAACAAGCTTAGAAAGTCATGATTTTTAATAATCTTGGGAATTTGTTTAAAAAATTTGTCTGACCACAACTATACATGTCTGAAGCATGTAGTAACAAGGAGTCAACAGTCCTCGAAGAACCTATATAAAACTATCCTCTAGGAAGTTTATCATGCAGTCAATTAAAAGATAAAGCAGTAACAGATAAACAACCATCATATTCCTGATTACTTAATTTACTGAATAGCTTTGATGATGTTGTGTCAAGTCCTTTGAAGACTGCTGTTGGTTTATTTGCATAGGTATATAAAGTACATTAAATGGAACAACCCAATTCTTCTGAGTTGGGTACAGGCATGAAGATTCAGGTTCAAGAACAAAAGTTTTAACACATCATGGTGTTGAATGAGAATGTTTAAGCTATCATTTTTCAAGATTATTATTGTCAAGTTTGTGATCAGAGGCAACATCCATTTGAAGTCAGATTTTACAACATATATGAAATGTGAAACAATTATTTGGTAGTTGAAATAGTGTACAAGTGTGGTTCATTTTCTTTTATGGCAAAATGTTTAAATGGAGCCATATCTTACGTAACTGACTTCTGCAAAATGATGAACAACTAAAACTACACACAACTCATAGATGAAGTCTGACTTTGTTAAGGGCAATGTGTGTGTGTGTGTGTGTGTGTGTGTGTGTGTGTGTGTGTGTGTGTGTGTGTGTGTGTGTGTGTGTGTGTGTGTGTGTGTGTGTGTGTGTGTGTGTGCAAGTACATGCATGTGCATGCATTTTTATTATCTGCACACCAAACACCATTTCGACATCAGTCATTCTGTAGTATTTCTGGAGTGTATGACATTCACTGACATAGCAATACCATCCAGCATGTTTGCCACTCCTTTACAACCATGCTGATGCAGAAAGATCATTTTCAATGTTGATAAAAATTCAACATTTTCATGGTCGTTCGAATGGCAGTAGCATCCAGGTCTAAAATGAGTGACATTTGAAACAGCAAAAGCAGCACCTAATTAAAAAAATATTCCATTGTACGACAGACTTTAAAGGCAGAAATTGTTATTATATTTTTTTATACTTAAGATCTGTTTAGCTGTGTTATGTTAGTATCGGTAGATGCATATGCATGTGTGGTGATGATATCTGACAATGCTAAGTCTACCAACTATGTCTGGTTTGCAAGTATATTAAATGCTTCAAAGAAAATCGAGGTTGTTTTCTATTCTTTGATTTAAAAATCAAATTCAAATTTCCCATAAATTTATGTAGGCTCAATTGTTCAACAGACCCCTTTTGAACCTCAAAACACATTTTTTGATTACCTAAAACCCACCAATACTCTCTGGAAATATGGCAAGTATGGACTAGGGTTTTGTTGCTGCAGACTGTGTTACCTAAGGATGGTTTATTTTTAGCTTTATCTATTTCAAAACACTGAGTTCAGTTTACCCACTGCTGCATGCAGAAAGTGCCTGCAGTAAGAAACCCAATTACCGCAAACTCCCTGGTTGTAGATATGACTATAACCAGGGTCCTTACAACCTACTGTAATGTCTGTATGGTCACAATACAACAAAATTTTGTCCACTTTAGGGAAGCAAACTTGCTGCTTTTTCAAGGGGAGTCACAGAACTCTCTGGGGTTTCGTGCAACCCAGATGCTGTGGTCGATGGTGATGTTGGTTCTGGTTTACTTGCAGTGTATGACCAAAAATTCAGGACCAATAGGTCTGCTGGGAATAAGGAGGTCCTTGAGGGATCCTTCAGCAGATTCTGGGGAGCGGGCCATGTGTGGTTGCTCCTTGACCATTCAACAAGAGCTGTGGAACCAAAAATACACCGTGATCACTACTAGACACCACGAGACACATACATGTTCCATTTTTAAAATAATATTATTCAATATCACTATCAAAAATTCAATATTTTGATATGAGTGAAAATCAATTATATATACATCTCATATAAATTTTATTCCATGATCATCCTTGGTAGTAGATTCATATTTGTGCATAAATTCATTAATCACTTTTGGCTGTAGAATCATACATTGTTCATATTTGTTTACAAATTCCATATGTTGGTTCTCATTTGATTACATTTTTAAGTTACATGTTCTGATCAGTTCCATTTAGGAATGATAACATTTGCTTATATTGATTGTTGAACTCAGAGCACATCACTCAGTTAAATCCATTGCTGGATTTTATGTGCAAGAGTTTGGTGTCCGATTCCTTCATCGTTCAATTACATTATAAATAAAAATTTCATTCACAAAATTGATTTTAATGTCTTTGCTAAATTCAATCTCAATCCAGTATCATCCTGTTATAGACATCCCACAGACATGTTGCCCATGCATACATCCTTTTATTCTTTCCTAGGGAGCAGCCTAACTTAGTGGAACATCAAAGCAGGGCAGGAGGAGAGAACCTGGCAATAGCAACAGGTAAGTATTACATCATTAAAATTAGTTTAACCCCCCCCTACACAAACACATCAAAAAACTATATTTTAAAATCCAAAATACTATACCTGTTGCTATATTTCTAATATCACAGGCATTAATTCATGAGCTGTATGAAATATACTGAAGAATCCTCTGAAGCTCAGGAAAGTTTGTACAAGAAGGGCCTTGCATTTATTGACAGTTAATCTAAAATATACTTAGGTTTAAATTGCCAACTCACCTGATTTAATTCCCAATATCAAAGATTTGCTGTGGGGCAGACAACATGAAAACCATCATGTGGCTGAAAGTGCACTTCTACAGTGTATGCACAAAAAGTGAATACAAACTGGCATTTAATAATCAGAACTTTTTAAATACCTTTTTTTTAAAAGTAGTTTAATTTACACATATATCTTAACATTTCCAATTAAATTTGAAAATAATTCCTACTGGCATGAAATTTCCAGGAGGTTGCAGTTATCTATGGAGCTCCACTGTCCTTTCATGTATAAGAATCCGGCATCCCAGCATAGTGAACAATATAAGCTTCAAGAAGCAAACAAATCTGACAAAAAGGATATTTTCTTCAATATTTACCATTTCATAAGGAGTACCACTTGTTAAGATGATCCTTCTTTCTGTTAGACAGATCTGAAAAAAGCAGTTACACATTTTATATGTGAAAAACATAAGCTCCATTAGATACATTGTCTTGCGTGTCAACCACAAAAAAGTATTTATTAAGGCTTTGCAAAAACTGAACACAAAGTCTATATTATACCCATCATAATTTTTTTTGAATGTCACCAAAACAATCTAGAGGAATAGTGATAAATTTACTCATGTAAATACACCTCCAAGGCACAAATGATCATAACATGTGCAAAGTTACAAAGCAATCCAATAAAAACTACAATACAGTAGTTGCATTCACAATATTCTATGACCCACTGCAACCAGCTTAAGTCAAAAAGGGTCGTAACTCTTACAAAAATCACACAAGCAAGATTTGTCAATATGTCCCTCTTTAGGTGATGAACATAATATGCACTTGGTTTCACCAAGATCAATAAGAACCCAAAGACAACTCCACAAATGAGACTGTATCATACTGAATTAAGTTACTTTGGGAGCAAAGTGTTTCTTGATATGTACTTATGACAATAATATTTACCAAGTTTCATGGCAATTCATCCACAAGAGGCCTAAGTGGGCCTCATATCACTCACTTAGCAGTTGACCATTTCATTAGGCAGGCTTAAGTGGCATTGCAAGAACACTTCTAATGTAAATTATATCCCAAACTTTTTATCATGTTAATCTTTCAATATTCTGACACAAATTCTTTGTAAAGATATAGACAAATTAATATTAATAATAATTATTAATAATTAATATGCACAGTCTTTTGCTCATAACTGAAGTCATCCTGATCTTGACAGTAATAAACCAAACAGATCAAATATATGGTTTAAAGAGTGGCAACAAGGTCGGCCAATCCGCAGGACCATCTCATTAACATCCATGGATCCCACTTTCAAAACTGCCCAAGATCTTCTAAAAATAAGCTTATATTACTTTTGATCAAAATGGGATCAGGTTAATGGCTTCCAGAGTGGTGTTAAGCTCCACCAATCACATACAAGATCACCTCTTAAATATGCAATGATCATGGTCATGCATCGATCATGGTCATCATGGTCCAAGATCTTGATAATATAAGCATACATTCCAAGTTTGATAAAAACCAGGTCAGAAATATGACCACCAGAGTGGTAACAAGTTTAGGCACACAGGGTCAGGATATGGGAGACAAAGGACAAAAGATTGTGTACACACAATGTGCAACACTGGTACAAACTTTTATCCCCCTCCAAGACCTTATATTTGCAAATAAACTGGAAGTATCATTCTTCTTCAGCAAATCATTTTTCTGCATTTTGTATACTACTTCTGATATTCTGAAACTGTTTTTCAAATTCACTGATCTTTAATAATGATGGACACAATATAATACACATTTTATTTTGTCAACTTTCTTAATTCCAACATGTATCAATGTGATGAGTTACCTGACTGGTTTTGTGTCAAAATCTGTTTCATTCATTTACAATACACCATCAAAGACATGTCCGATACTAGGAATCCATGTTATATGATCTTTGCCCTTGGCATGGGTGTGTATTAGGCAGGTAGTTGTATGATACAGGATTATATTTGATGGTATCATTTTTATGTGCTTCTTTTTACTTCTGACTGGACCAAGTAATTATGATTAATAACACATAAGAATGTTTACATTTTTTATTTGTTACAAAAAACTATAAGCACATAAATTTGAATAAATTCATGGTGTAAAGAATATTATGGAGTATATGAAAGTTTTTAAAACCTGTATGGCTTTTTCATGTTCTGCGTATGGATCAAGTATGTTTACATCAACACCACAGCTCCGTAACTGTCGTCCAAGTCCATTTAGCATGGTATCCACTACCACTCGCAACTCGTTTGGGGATATTTGGGGCCCAGTCCAAGGGACAAGCTTCTTTGGCTGCAAATATTATATTCATTGGTCATAATCCAGTATTCTCCACACTTTTCAAACAAAGCCAAGGATCAGGTTCAAATTTAAAAGTTAAAATTTCATTCAGTTCTAAGAAAAAACTTACCAGACATCAAAAGTTTCTTTGTGTCTTAATAGTTTCAAGAATACTGCAGGTGGAGCTTGTAGAGTTTCATGTTCAACAAGTTTCCAGAATACCGAACAGGATAACAATCTTGAAAAAAATCCACAAGAAAGCAGCAGCATCTCAACATTTTTCTCAGTTAATCATTACCCATTCCCACACCAAAATAATTCAAGCCCTTTCCCTGGAAAGAGTTTAGGATTGTCAAACCCATCTCCGTACCAACTTTATTCATTATTTATGAAGTCTGTGTCTCAAACAAAGAAAGAAAAAGTTAATATTCCAACCAAAGTCAAGCAGGACTGAAAGAAAGGACAATGCTTTTTGTCTATGCATAATAAGCAGTATACATTTTATACTTTATAAGCTAGTACAATATAAAATTTGTACTTTGCACACTAGTACAGTATAAAAATTGCACTTTGTACACTAGTACAGTATAAAATTTGTACTTTGTACACTAGTAAAATATAAAATTTCTACTTTGTACACTAGTACAGTATAAAAATTGTACTTTGTACGCTAGTACAATATAAAATTTGTACTTTGTACACTAGTACAGTATAAAAATAGCACTTTGTACACTAGTACAGTATATAATTTGTACTTTGTGCACAAGTACAGTATATAATTTGTACTTTGTACACAAGTACAGTATATAATTTGTACTTATATAATTTGTACCTTGTACACTATTACAGTATGTAATTTGTACTTTGTACACTAGTACAGTATATATTTTATAATTTATAAGCTAGTACAATATAAAATTTGTACTTTGTACACTGGAACAGTATAAAAATTGTACTTTGTACACTAGTACAGTATAAAAATTGCACTTTGTACACTAGTACAGTATAAAATTTGTACTTTGAACACTAGTCCAATATAAAATTTGTACTTTGTACACTAGTACAGTATAAAATTTGTACTTTGTACATTAGTAAAATATAAAATTTGTACTTTGTACACTAGTACAGTATAAAATTTGTACTTTGTACACAAGTACAGTATATAATTTGTACTTTGTACACTAGTACAGTATATAATTTGTACTTTGTACAGTAGTATAGTATATAATTTGCATTATATAATTTGTACTTTGTACACTAGTACAGTATATAATTTGTACTTTGTACACTAGTACAGTATATAATTTGTACTTTGTACACTAGTATAGTATATAATTTGTATTTATATAATTTGTACTTTGTACACTAGTACAGTATATAATTTGTACTTTATGCACTAGTACAGTATATAATTTGTACTTTGTACACTAGTACAGTACATAATTTGTACTTTGTACACTAGTATAGTGTATAATTTTCTCGTTAACTTCTGACAACTCCTATTTGTTAACTCACATGATTATTTCAAATACAACCAAACATTTGTATCATGAACAAACAGGAGACCAACAAAAAAGCAGTTCTTGTTAACAGATGGTCATTTTATAAAGATAAATATGTACTTTTGGGCTCTACTGTTAAAGGGACTGTTTATATATTTTTTACATTTTCACATAGTAAAGTAAAAAAATGACCTTCCTATTTTCCTTAGATTACACAGCATATGATAGACACTGTGTTAATTACACAGTTGCACTGTAGCAATGATTAAGTGTTAACAAATTTAATTAACTTTTGTCTAATCTGAGGCAGAATGTAAGTACTGGAGCAGGCATGGTTCTGGGTGCAAAAGGACAGAAATAAACAAACTAGCATGTGTATCCCCAAAAACATGCAATAAGTGTTTACTGTGATCTGAGCAGATGAACTGATTATATTCAGCTTCTAGCTAAATTACCATCTACTTTTCCAGCTGAGTAATGCACTTTTAAGACTGGAACATTTTTTATTACACTGCACTGACTTAGCATTGTACATGCAAATGCATGCACACATACATGCATGTGCATACACCCCCACCCCACCCACCCACAATACTGTGAAGGCTAGATGTTGAACCACAGCAAACGTAATTAGCATGTACATTCTAACTGGTAGTGAAGATAATGGAAAGATTGTATGCACTATACATGTCAATGCAGTATATAGGTCAATGCACACACACAGACACACACACATAATGCAGTGAAGGCTGGATGGTGAACCACAGCAAACGTAATTAGCATGTACATTCTCCTAACCGGTAGTATAGATAATAGAAACATTATATGCACTATACATGTCAATGCAGTATACATGTCAATTCAGTATACATGACAATGCAGTATACAAGTCAATTCAGTATACAGGTCAATTCAGTATACAGGTCAATTCAGTACACATGTCAATTTAGTATACAGGTCAATACAGTATACATGTCAATACAATATACATGACAATGCAGTATACATGTCAATACACTATACATGTCGATACAGTATACACTATACATGTCAATGCAGTATACATGTTAATGCATTATACATGTCAATGTAGTATACATGTCAATGCAGTATACATGACAATGCAGTATACATGTCAATGCAGTATACATGTCAATGCAGTATACATGTCAATGCAGTATACATGTCAATGCAGTATATATGTCAATACAGTATACATGTCAATACAGTATACATGTCAATGCAGTATACATGTCAATACAGTGTACATGTCAATGCAGTATACATATCAATACAGTGTACATGTCAATGCAGTATATTCACTGGCATTTACATCTGCTGTAATTCAAGACAAATTTAGGTTACTTGCTTGGTCCAGGTAAGAGGACATTATTTCACCTTCTCAACATGAGAACAATCATATAACACATTTTACAACTGTGTAATTAACATTAAATTCATAGCTTTATCAGATCTGTATACAGCCAACATATTTTCCATTTTAAAAAAATTAATCTGAAAGGATAGTCAATCTATACTTTGTTACTAGTTTCAGTAGGAGCCCGAAGTTTATTACTATTATCAATAATCCATGCAATATTTATTAAGAGAATAAACACTATGCCATAGGCAAGGAGAGCTTGAAATCCCTCCAAAATAAAAATTCACAAATCGTCCCTTTAAACAGTCTGGTCTTGTATTTAATGAAGAACAGGCACAATTTTCTGTTTCTAAGGTGATAGAAAATTTATCAGCAAATTATGTTTCTTTGAAAATACTTACCCAATCACCAGATTTATGCTAGGAAATATGCTCTGCTACCTCTCAAATGCAGCACTCAGTTTCACACACACACTCATAAAGGAAAGAAACTCTCACCCATTACCTCCCCTTACCATCATTAAGGGGCTACCCAAGAACCAAATGTTTAAGCTCTGCAATACATCGATGAGAATACTCACATCTGCTGGGAGCTGTGGGAGGGTTTATGCATAATGTGGTTAAGAAGGTATTCTCAGAGAAACACAATTTACTAAATAATTTACCTTCTCAGTCAAATACATTCCCCAATCAAATTCATGTTGGAAGAATAGATAATAAGAGTAGGCGATGGATGAGCATCCAACCTCTATCATAGGTGCCCATGGATTCCTTACATGATCTTTATATCCAGTGAGATAGCAGAAAGTTCAGTCCATTCATAACAATTGGAATTATATATGAACAAATTCACCAGGAAAAAAGCAAATGCTGCATACACCTGGTTTATCAATGTTTTGATTTACTATACAATGAAATAAATACTGGATCAAAAACACTGATTATAAATTGCGATGGATTCATCAGAGTTCACCGTTGCAAGCAAAAGTCTGAACAAGTGAACATCCAGGTTATGTTTGGCCACCTAGCTGAAACAAGGGGAGTTAATCTGTTACTTAATCTATTAAAGTTAATCTATTAAAGAGTTATTTTCATTTGTCAATATGACATGACTGGAAATATGTTTTTACCTATATTAGGGAAGAATTGATCTGAAAGTAACAGAATGCAGCTTCTTAATGGTAATACAATGAGGTAATGTATTTGACAGAAAAATTCAATCAGTGTACACAAATAAAACAACCAAGAAAAAACAATGATACCATGTTGAAGTACAAGGTCAGAAATGAAGTCCACAAACTGCTAAAATTCTGCACATTTATCAATCAATAAAAAAATGTGTTGATCATAGTTCTTCCCTTTGTCCATAAGACACAGATGTGAAAAACAATTTCAAGAGGGCTGGATTCAAGAGGCATATGACTAGTTTCCAAAACTTAATCTGATCACGAACTGTATTGATGTAAAAAACACTTTTGATGAGCAAACTTGCTGTATCTCACCAGCTGTTTATTCTTCTGCGGGCATTTTTCCCCTCTGGCCCTGGCTCTCCTTTTCTCATTTTTGCTGGGTTTGAACCACTTCATGGAGATAAGGGGCTCAAGATCAACTTCAGTCAGATTCTGCTGACGGGCTAGGCTGCAAAGTTGGTCATATACCTCAAGCAGGACATAGGCATCCAGAGCTAAAAGTATAATTGTGTTGATTTCAGATTACACCATTGTATCAATGACCCTTATTATTCACTTTAGATGCAAGATAGTGGCCTTTATAGTGCCCATAAAGCACATGAAAGGACTGCAGAAAATAATGATAACAGATGATTATAGTTAATTTCGGAATGATTGATAAATCAAGCACACAAAAAGCTGGATTACTTAACAGAGTGTACTTCTTGCCACAGTGGCATAAGTTGATATTATAATTATTCTGATTAGCTCAGACACAAATCATAACACATGGCTGATGATTATAGATAAAAAACACAGGGAAGACGAAATCTTTAGTAAAAGTACTGCTACCTTTATTTCCAATGCAACATACAAGGAACAGATACGAGTCCATCCAAGGGACTGATACTCTACAGTGTGAATAGAAGTGTGTTGAAAACATAAATATTCTTGAGCAATAACACAATGGACACAATGGTAGCCACACTGGATGTAAGTTTGGCACCATTTTTATATAGGATCAGCTAGATATCATCATAAATCTTCTAATGAAAACCTTATATCGATATGACCATCAATTCTGGAAGCAGTACCCATAACAAGATTTTACAGATAGTAATCATAGTGGCTGTGTTAGATCTAAGATCTGCCCCATTTTAATTCAAGATCAACTTGGTATCATGAGAAATCTTTTGGTGAAAACCTCCTGTCAATATGGCCATCCATTCAATAACAGGAGTTTGAAGAAACTTTACTGGCTGCCACAAATGTTTTACTGATTTTATTTCTATCAGCCAATAAAATTGGATGCCAGATCAACATCATTTCCATTTAGGACCAACTATACACCATATGTCTTCTGGTGGTAACTAACGCTGATATAACTTTCCATTTAGGACAAGCTATAACAAGATTTTCAAGAGGCTGTAACGTCAGGCATGTTGGATTTCAGATCAGAATAATTTTCTTTAGGACTAACTATACACCATATTTCTGGTGGAAACCCAATGCTGATATGACTTTCCATTTAGGACAAGCTGTAACAAGATTTTCAAGAGGCTGTAATGATAGCCATGTTGGATGTTGGACCAGCATCACTTTCAATTTGGACCAGCTAGGTATAAGAAGTCTTTTGGTGAAAACACTCAAGTCAAGTCAATCCAAAAATAGCCATAACATGATTTTCAAGATGTAAGATTTCTACTTTGGTCATTGTAAGAAGTTCTCTGGTATAAACCAATGGCAATGTGACTTTTTGTTTAGGAGGGAAAGCAATAACAAGCTTTCGAAGATGGCTGTATTGGCAGTGACAACTGAAGTCAGATTGGCAATATTTCATTTAGGACAAACTAGACACCACAAGAAGACTTCTGGTGAAATCCTCATGTCGATATGATCATCCATCATGGAAAAGCAATACCAAGATTTTCATTGAAGGTCAGATCAGCACCATTTCATTAAGGCCCAATAACACAGCATACGAAGTCTTTTAGTGAAAACCCTATGTTGCTATGTTCATCTGTCCAGGAGTTGGAATAACAAAATTTTCAAGATGGCCACTGAGGTAACCATATTTTTATGTCTGAGAGGCACCATTTTTATTTAAAACCAACTAAACCTTGGGGAAAATGTGTGTGTAATATGGCAATCCTCCAAATAGTATAGGAGCAGTAGCAATAACAATCTGGTGCTAATGGAAGGAAAGATGAGAGACAACAGTCCATTCCATAAGTTTTTCTGGTCTAGACCAGTAGAGCTAACGAAGGTAGACTCAAGTGTCCAAAACAAAATTCTAGAGGTCAATGGTTATCATCATTTTCACACTACATGATTTCATCTTATCTCTTAAAATCTTAAAGATATAAACTTTCCTTCAAAAATTCTTGGAGCAATCCCAACACTACAACACCAAATATGGTGATGATTGCCCAAAACATGTAAATGTGCCAAATCAGACTGGTTCAGGAATTTATTTACAAAGCACCAGTATTTGGAATAATACTTTAGCTAGAAAGACTTAACTCTATCAAAAAGAGAGATTATCATCGGGCAATCTGCACTGAATGAAAATAAGACAACAAAAACTTGCCTGTCTAATACGTTGGCTGTTTTTATCATAAATAAGTGTCAACCCAGTTTATCTTATTGGAAAAGGTAAAACAAAGATAATAAGTTGCATACATATTTAAAACTTTATATCACGCAAATTAATCCACATTAATGTGAATTTCTATATCAGATCTTTGGGTATATCACACATGATAATCACTAGTTCTGGAGCATGTCAGTGGATTATATTTCACCTACTGACAACACATTTAGTTGATCTATGCAATCATATGTGTAGTCAAATCAGCTTCACAGTCTGACAGGTCATCTATTCAGACATCTGTTTCTGAGTATGGGTAAAACAAGCTTTAATTATAATTCCAACTTTAATGTTTTATTTTTTTTCAGCTTTAAAAAATGTATATGATGTCTGAACATTTTTTTGTACTATTGAAAACTATTAAGAACTTACATGCTTTAAGAAAGCATATAATATAAAACCATTCCATTAATTTGTTAAGCATCATATTGCTTATCATATTGGACAGGGGGGACAATCTGTTAAATCAATTTATGTAATTTCACTGAATCTTTCAGACCTAAACTTCTTACAACTTTCATATGCATATACAATTCAAGTTTTTGAAAGATTTAAATTACTAATTTGTTCCTCATTTTGTTTTTTAAAAAATGTTTTATGTATAAACATGCAAAAACATCATCAGCAGGTATCCATTCTCTTTGCCCACATTAAAAATGTTTTGTGGACAAGCTGAACAAATAAAATGATTATTGTTAATAACTTCTGAACCAATGGTCAAATTGTACACTTGTCAATTTCAAGTCCTATTTTTGTCTGTTTATCAGATACTATCATGTTATCATCTGATAGTCAATTTGTACACTTGTCCATCAATCCAAGTTCTTTTTTTGTCAGTCTTTTTGGGTACAACAATGTTATCATCTTTTAAATAATAATCTTCCACATTAAATTTTTTCATATTATACAAAAAAGACAAGCTGACCTACCTGCATATATAATTTGAGACAGTCTTAGCGGTCGTTTCTCCCAGTCTGACATCTGCTCCTTCTTACTGAGTGGCTTACCAAAACAACGCCTCACCAGTTCACTCAGCCCCTTTACAGCTGGCTTTGAAAAGCCAACACTTATGGCTGAATCATTATCTTCCTCCTCAGCAGGAGTCTGTGTCACTTTATCATTGTCCTCGTCTTCATCCATAAATAAGTCACCACCTCTGTCCAGAACCTGCATAAAAATAAAGTTTATTTCAGCTGTGAAAGATTGTCTCCCTTGCCTTCAAATACCTGAAGGTGGTTATCTCCCTGGCTAAAAACTAAATCGTGAAGGTATTGTTCAAAATTTTATGAGTAATTGCCACTGAAGATTTTATTGATAGAAGCTAAAAAGAATTTTTATCTTCAAACTTCAAAATTTAGTTTCCAAAAAATTTGCAAACACTTTTAACTAGTATCAAAGAGGAGACAATCATAAAAGATGCCAGTTAGGCTAAAAGGGGTGCTCTGATTCTTTTAAACTAACATCAGTCATAGTCATAAAATACACATAAAAATATTGCTTAAGCAAATCAGCAAATTTACCTTATTTTTTCAAGACCACATATATCCAGTGAATGTTCAATGATACAAGTCCAAACATCAGCCAAACTAAAGATCTAACTCTGAAAAAAATATAATGTCCATATTAAATCTGAGAATAGAATAAACCAGATACAATCTAAATTCCACATGACCATACCTGTTTGGCCAGGACTTCTAGATTTGTGACTCTCTTCAAGTTCTGTAGGGGTTCCAGCATACTGGGGAAAGTTCTCATAATCATCCTCAGATCGGACTCTAAACCATATCCTGAAACAAATTTGTATGAAGCTGTAGCAACAAAAGGCAAGTCAAATGGTCAAGTTATCATTTGTATAAATTTGAAAGGCATTCAAGATAGAAAGCTTTGTCAGATTTAGTCAAATTCAGTTAAGCAGTTTCTGAGAGGCTATGAAAGGAATTTTATTTTTAGTAACTGCAGCCATATTTGATGGTGCATCAACATCATCTGTACAAACTTAATAGATTTCAAATGTCTTCGTGCCAGGATTCTTTCTGTCAAATCATGTCAAATCTGCTAAGGATTTTTAGAAGTTGTTTCAAGAATTTTCTATGTTTAGTAATGGTGGCCATGTTTGATTGCAAATCAATCATTTTGTTTTGGTTTGGTTTGGTTTGGTGCTTTACAGCACATCAACACAAGTAAGTTATTCAGCAACAAGGCAATTGGAGTAAAGTGTATTGCCCAAGGACACACAATGGCATCATTTTGTACAAGCTTGCAAGACTTTCAAGCCAGAATGCTTCCTACATAATTTGGTCAAATTCTGCTACGCAGTTTCTTCAAAGAAACCATTTAAAGGTTTTTCTAGTTTTATTAACAGCAGCCATATCTGTATGTGGATTGGCATAATTTGAACAATTTGAAAAGCCCTTATGTCAGGATGCTTTTTGTCAAATCTGATAAAATTCTGAGCAGTTCTTGAGTTGTTTAATGGGTTTTTGTATTTTTAGTAACAATGGCTATATTTAATGGTGGTTCAGCATCATCTGTATAAACTTGCAAATGCTTCATCCCAGATTGCTTTCTCCCAAATTCTGTTGTCTTCTGGGTTTTTTTTTCAAAGCTGGCTTTAGCAGTGCTATGGCAAACAAGCTTCATTTCTACAAATATAAAGGCCATACATACCTGAAGTCAGTGAAAGTTTTTTTGACTTTTTCTGTAGCATCCATATATATTGGCAGATAGGCACAATTTGTGTACCCTGTGCCAGGATGCTTTCTGTCAAATTTGATCAAATTTGTTTTAGGGATTTTTGAGAAGCTGTTATTTAAAGTATTTTATTTTTCAGTAAGGACAGCCATATTCATTGGCACTTTTTAGAATTTGAAAGGCCTACATTCCTGAAAGTTGTCTGCAAAGTTTGTTAAGAAATTCCAACATAATAAATCTGGAAACAAAATTATTTTCTTTCATCCAAGTTGTCTTTCTCAAAAGATACCTGCAAGTACAATACAAAATTCTTTGTCATGGCCTTGGATCTTAAACGTGATAAAAGAATCCATGATCTTAGTTACAAGAACATCAAAATATACCCACATGCTAAGTTTCATTAAATATACCATTAATATTTGTGGGGGAAAAAAAAAGCTATTTAAGTGATATCATTAAAGGTATTTATTAAATATATTCACAAACTGGGATGGATAAAAATCCAATAACTCTAAATCTGTTGTCACGCTTGTAAACTGGTACAGCTAAGAACCTGAATCATGACCTTTGACCTTAAAATCATTATCACCAAGTCACACTTCACTAGCTGAAAAGAACTGCTTGAAATCCACAACAAGTCCATTTATTCTGTCCTATAATTCTTTTCAACTACTGAGAACTAAAACCAGCACTGATTTTGATGAGACATTCCAGTATACCAAATTTTGTAATAAAAATATTTTCTTACATGCTTGAGTTAACATATTCACTAGATATAAGTAAATACAGTGCAAAAATCTTTGTCATGGCCTTGGACCTTGACCTTGATATCATAGACGGAGGATCACCAAACTCATCTCAGACAATGTCTATATATACCACATGCTAAGTTTGGTTAAATCTATAATTAATATCTAAACAAATATAAAATTAAATATGTTATCTAACTGGCTTTCTTCAAGGTAGATTTCAATATACACAAAATAGGTTTAACAAAACTCCTTGCTTGTGTAATCATGCTCACATGCCAATTCAGTTAAAACACAAGTCAAGAAAATTGATCTTAATAATCACTGTCCGAGTCCTAACTATTGACGTGTTCATTGGATTGGAACTAAAAACAAAGTCTGGTCAAAATTCATTTGTATATCAGTGCTAAAAAATACAATACCCCGATGCCCAGGACCCCTCTAACTTCAGATCGGACCCATCCTGTATTCTAAGAGAGGTGCCTGTCGAGCTTTGTCGAAAAAAATTGTTAAATCTGCCAAAGAAAACTTTGATCACACCGTCCTACGTGAAGTGGAGATCTGATTTTAATCAAATTGTAACACAGCGTGTCATGCTAAAACAAGATTTTGTAATACTCCCAAATCACCTGACAAGATCATGTTTAGAGAAAACACAATTATCTGTGACCTTCAGAAATAAAAGAAAAAAAATCCCCACTTTCAGTATATGGCTGTTACATGTAGCATGTATAAACAGTAAACGGTCTTGACTGGCACAAACGTAAAACTATCTCTTGGACAGTTTAAATAGCAGTAATCAAAGACAAAGAGGTAATGTATAATCTACAATTACACTTAATTGACTGACAATAGAGTGAGATGTGTCTGAAGACTGCAGTTGTTAATCTGCATAGGTACAATCAGGACCTGGAACAACCCAATATATGTAAATCAAATCAATACCAGCAGGAGAACAAAAGTTGTTACATATCATTGGTATAAATGAGACTGTATTAGAGATGTTTGTGACCAGCAGCAACATTTCTGAAGTCGGATTTTACTGCATATATTAAACGCAAAGCATCATCATTTAAATTGTCAGAATAGTGTTTAAGTGTGATTCATTTCTGAAGCTGATTTAGGAAGCAATTAGCTATCAGTAAAGCCCAACAAAAATAAGTTCAGAACCTCTGGTTGATGGAGTTTTACCAGCAAAAACCAAATAAGTGGGAGGACAATTAATTCTCTGCACATACTGCAAACAAATTGACACACATCAACTTGATTCTAACCATGATTCACTCAGAGAAGTGTGAACACCAGTACCATCCAGTTTAAAGTCAGTGTAGTGATGAACAATAATGATACTTGCATTACCTTCAAACCCAATAGTGAACCCTATTGAATTCATATTTGAAGTTTAACAAACAACGTTGTATGACAAATAATTTTAAAAAAGGGGAAATTTTGTGCATATGGAAATTGGAGTCCAAGCTTGTGGAATTTATGCCAGGTCTTGTGACATTTTTTAAGTTACCAGTCCTGGGCCTGTGTCTAAAATAAATTTTCTTTGAGCGCAGCATGTGTATCACAGTTTCGGTAGCCTAAGTAGTTAGAGTGTATGCCTCGGATGTGGGAGGTTGCAGGTTTGAGCCCCAGCCGAATCATACCAAAGACATAAAAATGTTACTAGCAGCTGCCTCGCTTGGTGCTCAGCATTAAGAGGTTAGTGTTAGGACTGGTCTGCATGATGTCAGGATAATGTGACTGGGTGAGACATCATGCTACATGTCTGCAGCATGATGCCCCAGTGCTACACATCACTATAAACTGCCACACAGCAGACATTATGACTGAAAATTTTTTAAAGCCACATTAAAAATCCCTCCCAACCTACACACACACACACACTGTATATGTACAAGACTCTGTGTTCATAAGTGAAAGGAAGTATGACTGGTGATTTGGTCCCAAGGCCAACTAGGTTTGGTTTATGATATGTTGGTTGTCAAATCGGTGCTATTTTCATTCATTTTTTGCAAATTCAAGAATTGTTTTAATGAAAACCTTATGTCAATGACCCCAGCAGTGATAAAAAAGTATGTGAAAACCCTGCTACATACAGTGTTTTAATCAAAATGCCCATGTTGAGATGACCATCCATTCAGGAAATGTGGCCATAAAAAGCAGTTTAGGATGGCCCTAAAGGCCATCATTTTTGGAGGTTGGATCAGCAACATTTTAATACAGGAACAACCATACACTGCACGAAAGAAGGGAGGTAACTGTTTAGGCCAATTAGATATCATAAGAAATAAAAACACCATATCTATAAGACTATCTGTTCAGGAGACTTAGTGAAAATACAATTTTCAAGGCAGTCCTGGGTGGGTGAGTGATTTAAAGCACTTGTCTTTACTGTTGAATGCCATCTCACCTCTATCCACATGGTTTTCATTTTCAGGCTTGGCCAAGGTGGATATGTAAGAACGCTTGCCAGTAGCTTCCCATGGGTCTGTGGTTCTTACTGGAGCTTTCCTAATGCTCGAAAATGGTTTTATGCCCCAAACAAGAAAACAACAATTTCCAAGATGTCTACCATCAACCATGAGTTCAAACTGGCACCAATTTAATTTAGGACCAACTACATATCAAGAGAAATCTTTCAGTTAAAATGCCATGTTGATATGACTGTCTATTCTGGAGATCTATAAAAGATACACAATGATCACCATGGCCCATTTTCATTCAGACCAAATTAGACAACATAAGAAGTCATTTGCTGATTTTCTGAGAACCTCATGTCAGTACAACTATCCATACAGCAAAAGTAGTGATCAGATTTTTATGTTGGTGTGAGTGTACATGTGTGTCATTCTGGATTTTAGCATAGCTTTAACAATTTTAGTCATATTGCTACAATGTCTGCAGTGTGGCAGATTATAGTGATGTCTAGCACTGGGGCATCATGCCACAGACATATAGCATTATGTCTCACCCAGTCACATTATACTGACACCAGGTCAACCAGTCCCAACACTAACCTCTTAATGCTGAGTGCCAAGCAAGGCAGCTGCTAGTACCATTTTTATAAGTCTCTGATATGACTTGGCAGGGGCTTGAACCTGCAACCTCCCACATCTGAGGCGTACAGTTTAACCACTGAGGCAGACACTCTAACCACTCTGGACACCAGAGTGGTCTGATTTTCATGTTGGTCACCATGGCAACAATATTAAGGTGTGATAGGCATCATTTTCATTTTGGATCAAATGCATATCATCAGCAGATGAGAAAACTCCATATTAATACAAACATCTGCTACAGAGAAGTAGCCATAACAAGATGACCTCCACTGTGGCCATGTTGGAATGTCAGTCTAGAACCATTTTTATTTAGGTCAACCAGGACAAAATAAGTTTTTTTTTAGTGAAACCCCATGTTACAATGACCATCCATTTTATTAGAAGTAGCAGTAACAAAATTTTGAAAATGGCCACTGACAGCTACACCAGACGTCAAATTATCATTTTCGTTGAGAATAGATTAAGTAGCATTCAATGTCTTTTAGAGGAAAACCCATTTTGATACGACTGTTCATTCAGGAGGTCTAGTAATAAAAAGATTTTCAAGATGACCATCTTGGTGTCCATATTAGATGTGCGAGTGACATCATTTTCTTTTAGAACCAACTGAAAATCATAAGAATTTTTTTTGCTAAACTTGAACATTAATGCCATTCAGAAGGAGCAAAAAATTAAAATCATTTTTTAATATCATAGTAGCCATATTATATCTCAGCTCTACAATATATTCATTTAGGCTCGGGGAGGTAGAATAAGCCCATGGCACTCATCTGCATGTCGTAAGGAGAAAGTAAAGGAGGCAGGGGCCATGATGGCTAAGTTATTAGCATGTTAGATCTTACCATCAGAACAGCCCATGTTGGCTACTATCTAGTTAGCCCATCCTTGTGTAAGGCACATTATTTCAATTGCCTTGGCACTAAATAACCTACTTGTATTGCTGTGCCTTTAAACCAACCAAACCAAACTATATGTCTAATGGGATATCGTAAGACATAAGACATGAAAACCCCTTGCTGATATGATCTTTCTTTTTGGTGGAGTAGTGATTTAAAAATTTTGAATATGGCCACTGTGGCTGCCATATTCAATTTTAGATCAGCACCATTTTCATTTAGGACTAAACAGATATCGTAAGAAATCTTGTAGTGGAAATGCTGCATTAACCATCAATTCAGAAGGAGTAGTAAAATCAAGATTTTTAAGATGGTGGACACACTAGATGCCTGGTTGAAATTAATTACTCTAGAACCAGCTAGATATCATAAAGAAGTTAAAATTCCATGTGAATATACTCATCTATTTAAGAGTAGCAGTGATAACAAGATTTTCAAGATAGTCACTGTGGCAACTATACTGGATGTCAGATTGGTACCATTTACATACAGGATCTATCAAAAGAAGTCCTTTAGTCACAAACCCACATCAGTGCCAGGAGCAGTGATAAGATTTCCATGAAAGTCACCATGGCAGCTATATTAGAAACTGGACTGGCAAATTTTCATTTAGGACCAACTAGACATCATAAGAAGAGGGAAATGCCTGAAGGAATGTGGAAGTGTTCCCCCCCATCTACTTGGGTGCTGTTGTCAATGTGGAGGTGTTCCCCCCATCTACTTGGGTGCTGTTGTCACCCCTGGACTAGATTCTTCTCATTGTAGACCAGGAAAACTAAAATCCAGCAAATAAGTCTAGTACAAGAATTGGGTATTGCATAAACATGAGACTACACTGTAGTTTAAACTCTGAATTAACCAGACACCTCTAGAAAGGAATAAGAGTGATCTCCAAAAACAGGTGGTTGCTTAAAAGAGGTTTATTTCTACAGGAGTTCTGGCTGGAAAAAGACAGATGTTTGTTTAATATAGTAGGTCGATTTGTCATCAGCTACACAAATATATACACATATATTAAAATATATACACATATATAAATATATATACACATACATAAAAATATATCCACATAAATAATGTCAGCTGACCTAATTTAAGGACATCATCATGACAGAAGATATCTGTGGCAAGCTGTTTCCAGTCTGCATCATTTAATTCCCTCTCTAATGAAGGTATGTCCAGCAGGTACACATGGTCCTTGACTGCTAGCTGTAGTAAGGCCACTCTGGAATATGAAGAATGTATACTAGTCAGGATCTGACCTCAGAGTCACCAACCTGATCTGTCTTCAACAACCTGACTCTGAATTCATTAACTTGACCATGTATTCACCAATCTGACCCTGTATTCACTAACCTGACCCTGTATTCACTAACCTGACCCTGTCTTCAACAAACTGACTCTGTATTCATTAACCTGACCATGTATTCACTAACCTGACTCTGTATTCACAAATCTGACAATGTGTTCACTAACCTGACCCTGTATTCAACAAACTGACTGTATTCATTAACCTGACCATGTATTCCCTAACCTGACTCTGTATTCACCAATCTGACCATGTATTCACTAACCTGACCCTGTCTTCAACAAACTGACTCTGTATTCACTAACCTGACCATGTATTCACTAACCTGACTGTATTCACCAAAATCTTTAATTTGAATCAACTCCTGAACTGAAAACATTCTTAAAAATTGATTTTATGAAAATTTATTTTAATAAAATAACTTCTATATTAAGTAACTTTTTTTTAACTAAATACATACTGACTTTCAAATTTCATGTATATCAATTAATGGGCTTATTATCAAGTATTCACAAGAATTCCATGGGATACATTACTTCATAGGTAAGATAAAAACAGTTTGTGTGTCCACTCAAGTTGAGTTTTGTGAATATGAGGACTGTCATTAGAATGCTCTGTGTGACCATGAAGAATTGCAAAAAATACTTACTTTTAACCTGCAGATAGGAAGAAAATTCAGTATTTAAAGTAAACTGATAAGCAAAGCAACAGAAATAACATTTTAAAAAATCCAGGTATAATTTAAAATGGCATTTTCCTTCATATCATCGCTCAACAGGCAAAGTGTTCAAATGCAAGAGCTATTCTGTAATAAAATTAGACATTAAAATTCCAAAGTAACAGGAAGTTTTAAAATGTAGTTTTGATCATGAAAAATAAAACAAACACTTCTGGATTATCTACCCAAATATCCACAATTAAACAATACAAGAGCTGACACCACCAGAGGACTTTTTGGTAAATACTCCATGTAAATCTGGAGATTTCAAGAGAAGATTTTCATAATGTTCATAATGGGTGTGATACTTGAGGTCATATCAGAACAATTTTTTTAAGCACCATTTATAGTATGAGTCACTTGGGTTATATATGTGGATTTACTCATTTTAAATTAAATTGTTCTTTTAAAATTTAACACACATTTCTTTAACCATAGTCTATTCAATCATGACTATTGAATGCTCTGCACCTTAACTGTCATGAAGAAACTTCCTGACGACAATTATCAACCTCTTTGGTCTTGTACAATGGTGGACATGTACTAAACTTGGGTCAAGAAAAAGAGCACGTTGAGTGGTATGATCACAATATAGGGTAGAATGAATTTATCAATATTTGCAGCTTTCATTGTGACATCACAGCGCACAGCATTCAATCTGGATTGAACTGGATCACACCTTTAGATTCATTTCATCCCAAAATGTCTATGTACTTCAACACTGATTTTGCTATATGCACATTTCGGAACATCTAAGGGAATGAGGATGAGCATGAATCCAAACGAAGTGAATACTTGCCACATAAAGGTATGTAGAATCAAATTCTAAAAATTGACACCCATTACTGAAATAGTTGGTGCTGAATGTCTACATGACTACAGACATCACAATTAGTCTTCTGGCGTATACCCCATGTCAATATAACTTTCCATTTCTCTGGAGTAGCAATAAGTGAAAGTTTCATATACAAATAATGAAATAAGATTACTTTTTTCATTTTGGTACTGTCATTTGAAACCATGTCTCATTTCAGCAAGAACTACTGAGGCATTTGATGTACACAAATACTATAGCAAATCTGGATGCAACTGGATCACACCTTTAGATTCATTTCATCCCAAAATGTCTATGTACTTCAACACTGATTTTGCTATATGCACATTTACACAAATACTATAGCAAATCTGGATGCAACGGGTGTCTTGTTGCATCCAAATTCAAAATATTTTACATCACATGACAGTATTGTTTCTGTCTGTATTGATGTTTTTATATCTAGGACCCAAACATTTATGCTAATGTAACTTTTGGTCATGGTTTGTAGCAATCACAAGATGTATGAAAACTGGTACCTAATAAAAATTTGTGAATTAACCGACAAGTGTCCTTTATATACAGGATCATGCCAACCCTGAATTTTATTTGTTAACATTTCCCCAAGCAATAGCCAACATTTTTATTCAGAATTTCTGATACAGATTTATCTTCACTGTGCTTACTTAATTACAGTCTTATATGTTTTTGTTGACAGAAACAAAACTGGTCCAATTGCCCCAAATATATCATACATTTTTAAATGTAGACTTAAGACATTTGATTAGTCAAGCATAAATTTCACTCAGATTTCATCCAATCAGATCAATGAATTCTATACTTAGTTTAAGCCCAGATACAACTTAGGATGATCACCCAGATGCATGATAACAAATTCCATGAATAACTTCCAGTCATCATTTTGTGACAAGTAAGTGAGTGCAATATGTGCATCAAGGCAATGCAAACAAAAATAAGGGTCATCTGTCCATATAAGATAGGCATCCTTTATGAAATGAACAAATATATATGGATATTCTTGTGGGATTCCAGTACATATTCTTTATGAGCAGGTGAGATTTACAGAAAGGTGTCTCTGACAACAGGTTTCACAGTAACTCACTTCTGTATTTGTCCAGTAAATCCAGGCTTCCACTCTGAATCTATGCCAAATACAGTTCCTGGCTGTCAAAAATGGAAAATCAAAAGTAATAAGAATACTGATGGCAAAATGTTTTGACTTGATAACATACTGACTTGGCTTAACTTGATAATATATTGAATACTGATAGAAAAATGGTTTGACTTGATAATATATGGACTTAGTTTGACTTGATAATATACTGACTTGGTCTGACTTGACAATATATTGACTTGGCTTGACATGATAATATATTGAATATTGAAAGTAAATTGTTTTGACTTGATAATATATTGACTTGATCTGACTTGATAATATACTGACTTGGCTTGACATGATAATATATTGACATGGCTTGACTTGATAATATATTGACTTGGCTTGATAAGATAATATACTGAATACTAATAGCAAATTGGTTTTTTTTAATAATATATTGAACAGGGTCTGATTGATAAACAATACTTGAGCTACAATAATATTTATGTTCTCGTTTAAATGATTTTATACAAAAAACAATATCGCTCTGAATGCTTTTAATTGTAAATGCTTTACAAGTCTTTTTTTTCATCTTTTGATTAGGAATTTATAACAATGTTTAACATAGTTGGGACAGATTTGACATTTGTTGGGAGAAAACATTTAAAAGAGTTTTTCTTAAGAGATTCTGTTTTGTTTCACACACTACCAGTTGCTTTTAAATTATCAGGAAAATTAATTAATAATATGGGTCAAATTTATTTCTTAAGGTTAAAAGCTGAGTTGCCTCCCTTTAGATATAATAAATTAGTATTTAAAAAAACAAAACATTTTTTAGCAACAGACAGGATGCCACTGGCTTCTGAGCTAAAAACACTATGATAATTGCTTAAGGCTATTTAAACATACATGGTACCCAGGGAAGGCAGTTTATAATATATATATATATATATATATATATATATATATATATATATATATATATACATATATATATCCCAGGGTACTCTGATTACTCAAAGGCTTTATATGAAAAATAAATCTATGGGTGACTACTCAACATTGAAATGCAATCCCTGGGTGCCAAGTATGCTTTCCTGGAACAGCGTTTACAACATAATTTTGTTGCAGATCATGAAAATTTGATGAAAATAAACTTGTGTTTTGGGGAGGACAAAATAAATCAGCTCATAAATAATATGCACATATTTTGAATGCAAAAATTTCATTTAGGATTAAAGTTTCAACCAATACATTCTTTAAAGATCTAACAAGTCTAACATATATGTTACTCATGGTTCTACAAATGACAATTTTCATCTTTATCATAGTCTTCATCTATTATTTGCCATACACCTGTGAGAGTACATAGAAAAGTAAACAATAAAGGGAGATAACAAGAATCCTGTTCAACACAGATTTGATGACAGATTTAGATCATGTCAAAACCTAAATATTTATTTAAAGAAAACCCAGAATGGTCCGAAAAAAAGGCTGTTTACATTTTCTACATATGCAAACAATGTTAATTTCAAGGAAATATAAGTTGTGGTAATGCAGGTCTTACTTCTCCGACAGCAGATATGAACTCCTGACATTATGTCCTTACATGTACCAGGGTAATATTATGTCTTTGTGTCTACCTGGGTAATGCTGATACTATGTCCTTGTGTTGACCAGAGTAATGTTGATATAATGTCCTTGTATCAACCAAGGTAATGTTGATATTATGTCCTTGTGTCTAGCAGGGCAATGTTGATATTATGTCCTTGTGTCTACCAGGGTAATGTTGATATTATGTCCTTGTGTCTACCAGGGTAATGCTGATATTATGTCCTTGTGTCTACCAGTGTAAAGGCCTAATTGCAAGGAGAGAGACTGAGGCACAATGAGCCGCAAGTTCTTACTCGAGTCATTCATAGTCTTAGAAGATAGAGACAATGTGTAGAAGTATCATTATCTTACCTTTGTGATAGCCAAGATGCACGGTTGGCATTTCATTCTGGTGTTGATGTTGACATTATGTCCTTGTTTCTACCAAGGTAATGTTGATATTATGTCCTTGTTTCTACCAGGTTAATGTTGATATTATGTCCCTGTTTCTACCAGGGTAATGTTGATATTATATCCTTGTTTCTACCAGGGTAATGTTGATATTATGTCCTTGTTTCTACCAAGGTAATGTTGATATTATGTCCTTGTGTCTACTAGGGTAATGTTGATATTATGTCCTTGTTTCTAACAGGGTAATGTTGATATTATGTTCTTGTTTCTACCAGGGTAATGTTGATATTATGTCCTTGTTTCTGCCAGGTTAATGTTGATATTATGTCCTTGTGTCTACCAGGGAAATGCTGACATTATGTCCTTGTGTCTACTGGGGTAATGTTGAAATATGTCCTTGTATCTACCACGGTAATGTTGATATTTTATATCCTTGTGTCTACATGGGTAATGCTGATATTATGTCCTTGTGTCTACCAGTGTAAAGGCCTAAGTGCAAGGAGGGAGACTGAGGCACAATGATGCCGCAAGTTCTTACTCGAGTCATTCATAGTCTTAGAAGATGGAGACAATGTGTAGAAGTATCATTATCTTACCTTTGTGATAGCCAAGATGCACGGTTGGCATTTCTTTCTGGTGTCTACCAGGGTAATTGCTTCAGGAGGTAGAGACAGATTATAATAGTGTGAGTCCATCTCAGTCTGTGAAAAACACTCATCATCCCATGATTCCTCCACTGAACTGCCACTTGGAAGGATATTACCATGACCCCTATAGACAACCAATTCATTACTCAATAAATCAGTTAATCAGTTTAATCAATCAGTTAATCAATTCATCAATAAACAGATAAATAATTGATAACATGAACAAAAAAAAATTTCTTCACCAATTAGTCTCAGCAACTGATATTTCTGTATGAAAAGTGGTTACTGATAGCATTTCTAGACAGAAAATGCATGTTATATTTCTTTCTTGCCTCAAAATTTGCCAACAAATTACTTTTCCTGAAGACCTATGCTACCTGCTTGACAGTCCATGACAATGTTCAACAGTAGTTGCACATTCTTGGTTCCAATGAATGTAAAGCTTTTGAATTAAATCTCACTAAAATGGAAAAATCAAGGAAATATTGCATTAAATCTAATGAACCTCCAAGGTTCTTAGAAAATTTGTTTTTGGCATACATTCTATAGGCAGGGTTTCCGTTTATGCACTATTTATGTTGTAAATGGTACTTTTCTGGCTGACTGCTATGGTGGCCCAGTGGTTTGAGCATCCGCCTCGGATGTGGGAGGTCGTGGGTTCAATCCCCGGCCGAGTCATACCAAAGACTTACAAAAATTGTACTAACAGCTGCCTTGCTTGGCGCTCAGCATTATGAGGTTAGTGTTAGGACTGGTCGGCCTGGTGTCAGGATAATGTGACTGGGTGGAACATCATGCTACATGTCTGTGGCATGATGCCCCAGTGCTAAACATCACTATAAACTGCCACACTGCAGATGTCGTAGCAATATGACTGAAAAATTGTTAAAGTTACGTTAAAAATCCAAAACACACACACACTTTTCTGGCCAATTGACTCTCTAAAGAAATTTCGCTCTGTCAATTTGATACAAAACTACTTAATTTAAAACTATTTTAATAGTTTCAAGTAATGCTGTGTTAAATAAAGCATGAGAAAAAAACTCATGCATTAAAAAACTGAACCAAAGCCTGTAAAATATGAAATATAGGTCACAATGAACTTCTTTTACTGTATGGATGTGGTAGTAAGAAAGATGCATATCATCATCAATTCCACAACTTTAGCATGAACAGTGCCTGAGAAATGAACAACACAAATTTTAACTCAAGCTAGTGAAGTATAAAATATGGGCCACAATGACTTATTATTGCAATGGGGGAGTAGAGTTGCTGTTGTTGTTGTTGTAGGGTTTAGTGCAATTTTTCAGCACAAGATAGGCTATACATGGTGGCCAGTATAACTGGTGGAGGAAGAACCCTGGAAAACCCGGGAAGAACCACCGACCCACGAGAAGCTACTGGCAGGCTTTCTCACGTACCCACGTTTTCCGAGCCTGAGATTTTGTTCCCCAGAAATTTCTTTGCAAAAAAAGAAATGCAATCTATTCAGACTACCTGGGCTATTTCTAAGACTGGTCTGACCGTAATGAAGTTGCAAATGCAAAAATAATTCATGCTTCTGAAACTTCTCAGTCTATCTTTGTTTCTTAAATAGCTGAGGTGGTCTGAGTGACAGCTTTCAGCATACATTCAAGGTATGATCCACAGGATTGATATCAACTTTGTAAATGTATATTTACCATATTCCTTTAGCTACAGTTAGCCAACAGAAACAACTGTCACATGCTCTACAGTGAGTGGCCATTTCAAACACTGACCAATGGGAAAGTGTACTACTAGATCATAGGCAATCAGCAATTTTTTTCCAATGGGCTGGTAGTATAGACTGTGATTATTTAATCAAATACTGTAAACCCAATATAAGTGGATTAGTAACGCTTCTTACTGACAGAAGTTGCCCAACACTCAACTATGGAACATGATGGAGATAATTTGGGAACCCTGAGGCACAATTTAAAAAAGGAGTGGGAGGCACTGATTTGGGCAGTAGTACTAACTGTGTTTAAGACAATGTACAAGAAATTTATCAACTGTTGTAATACAGTGAATGCATCTTCATACAAGGAGTACCACTTATCACAGATTTTGCAACTGCTAAAAACCAGATTCACACACCAAACAAAGAATAATCCATCTGTTATGACAAACAGAACCATCTTCTCATATCCACACTTTTCAGTTCTGTATATATTTGCTTATAAGTTGAATCCAACTGCAAACTGCACTGACCCTGATCTGCTATAACATAATGCACCCCCAGATCTGGGTCTATGCAGTTAAAGTTAAGAGTAACCAATATAACAAACAACATGAACCCTGATCTGCTGGCATGTTATGTAATGCTAGATCAGGATCAGGTTATATGCAGTGAGCTCAACTTACTAGCAAGTATATAGTCTACCCAAAAATGTCTTTTTTTGGCAAAATCAACAAAAATGATACTCTTAAAAATAAACAAGTTCAAAGAGGCTAAAATCTTTGCTTTTACTCATTTACAGGAGTAAGCAGTCATTGTTCCATGGTCATTATGTCCCCCACCCAACCCCATGCATACTGGATACATATTTGTTTTATGCTGTCTCTTAATCCATCTGCCCAACACACTTACCTTGTGTGTAAAGATATCTGAAAAAAACTACTGAACCAAACCAGACCAAGTCACTTAGACACTATTTTGGGGTCTCAAGATCTAATCAGATTCCACTGACTGTGACTCTATTTTTCAAGGTCACAGGAAATATATGGTGGAGGCAAGACATATGACTTTGCTTCCAAAAACAAATCATTCCTAGGTGGTACTTGGTTTCTTCTGCCTGCAAGATCAAACTATGGCAATAACCTGGTCTGTGAAAGCACATGATATAAAATTCTATTCATCTACTCACGATGCCAATGATTCCCTGGCCTTTCTGACTCGTTCTGGAATTTTATCATCAGGAAGTTTGTAAACCACTGACCACCTGATGGCCTCTTCTACCTCATTGTAACAAAACAGCTGTTCAACCAACTGTTCCTTCAAATATTCATTGTCTCCAACAGCATTCTGCAACAGAAGGTAAAAAAAGCTATCAAAAATTAACAAAGGAATCAAATGATATTGTATTTCATCAACTTAATTCATAATTTTGATTTTTTTCAAATGTGAATTTACATCAAAGATAATTAAAGTACAATGTCCAAGGTGTCAATGTATTAAACATTAAAATGTGTTAATTTTCCTGATAGGATTATCAATATGTGGTCATGTAATACCAATATGTAGCTTTGTAATACATGTGGTCTTGTGGTCATGTAACATCAATATGTAGTCTTGTGATACATGTGGTCTTGTAGTCATGTAATATCAACATGTAGTCTTGTGATACATGTGGTCTTGTGGTCATGTAATATCAATTTGTAGTCTTGTGATACATGTGGTCTTGTGGTCATGTAATATCAGTATGTAGCTTTGTGATATATGTGGTCTTGTGGTCATGTAATATCAACATGTAGTCTTGTGATACATGTGGTCTTGTGGTCATGTAACACCAAGATGTGATCTTGTAATACCAATATGTAATCTTGTGATACATGTGGTCTTGTCATGTAATATCAATATGTAACTTTGTGATACATGTGGTCTTCTGGCCATGTAATATCAATATGTAGTCTTGTGATACATGTGGTGTTGTGGTCATGTAATATCAATATGTAGCTTTGTGATACATGTGGTCTTGTGGTCATGTAATACCGAGATGTGATCTTGTAATACCAATATGTATTCTTGTGATACATGTGGTCTTGTGGTCATGTAATATCAATATGTAGTCATGTGATACATGTGGTCATGTAATACCAAGATGTGATCTTGCAATACCAATATGCAGTCTTGTGATACATGTGGTCTTGTGATCATGTAATACCAATATGTGATCTTGTAATACCAATTTGTGATCTTGTAATACCAATGTGTGGTCTTGTTATACATGTGGTCTTGTGGTCATGTAATATCAATATGCAGTCCTGCAATACCAATATGTAGTGTAGTAATACCAATATGTAGTCCTGTGATACATATGGTCTTGTGGTCATGTAATACCAATATGTGATCTTGTAATACCAATTTGTGATCTTGTAATACCAATGTGTGGTCTTGTTATACATGTGGTCTTGTGGTCATGTAATATCAATATGCAGTCCTGCAATACCAATATGTAGTGTAGTAATACCAATATGTAGTCTTGTGATACATGTGGTCTTGTGGTCATGTAATACCAATATGTGATCTTGTAATACCAATATGTAGTCTTGTGATACAAGTGGTCTTGTTGTCATGTAATATCAATATGTAGCTTTGTGATACATGTGGTCTTGTGGTCATGTAATATCAATATGTAGTCATGTGATACATGTGGTCTTGTGGTCATGTAATACCAAGATGTGATCTTGTAATACCAATATGCAGTCTTGTGATACATGTGGTCTTGTGGTCATGTAATACAAAGATGTGATCTTGTAGTATCAATTTGTGATCTTGTAATACCAATGTGTGGTCTTGTTATACATGTGGTCTTGTGGTCATGTAATATCAAAATGCAGTCCTATAATACCAATATGTAGTGTAGTAATACCAATATGCTGTGATACATGTGGTCTTGTGGTCATGTAATACCAATATGTGATCTTGTAATACAAATATGTAGTCTTGTGATACATGTGGTCTTGTGGTCATGTAATACCAATATGTTATCTCGTAATACCAAAATATGGTTTTGTAATACCTAGTGCTCAAAAAATCCAATAGCCTGACACCTGGGGCCCCTCTAATTTCAGATTGCACCCCTCCAGTGTTCTAAGTGACGTGCCTGTCATGCTTGTAAAAAAAAAAAAAATCTAATTTCTCTGAGATAACGTCAATCACGTTGATGAAATGTGGAAATTTATTTTCTGGATGTTGACCTGCCATAACACGGAGTGTCATGCTAAAATCAGATTTTTACTCCCAAAACCCCTGACAGTCATGCTTCAAAATACACTATTGTCAGTAATCTTTGAAAACAGAACATAAAAAGCAAAAAACCCACTTCATATGTTTGTTACTAATAGCATGTATAACCATAAACAGTCATGACTAGAACTTATGTAAAACTGTCCTTTGGGCAGGTAAAATAGAGGCAATTAATAAAAGAGGTCAGGTTAAAACTACCATTTCATGGAATCACTTAACTGGCTGATAATAGCTAGTGTGATGCTTTTGAAGACTGCAGTGGGAGAGCCCACTGTACTAATTTGCTAGATGCATGTAAGAGAACAAAAGTTATTACATATGACTGCCTTGAATGAGAATGTTTAAACCATGTGTACTGAAGATTAGTGAAAAGTTTGTGAACAGTGGCAACATTTCTTTGAAATCAGATTTAACTCTATGTATAACTCTGTATAAATGGAAAGCTTGATTATTTCAGTTGTAGGAATGTGTTCAAGTGTGATTCATTTTTAAAGGTGATTTTGGAAGCAAAGCCCATCAAAATTAAATTTCAGGACTCTTGGCTGATGGAGTTTTGCTTTGTAAACACACCAGGAAAAAAAAGGCGGGGGGAGGGCATTTCATTCTTGAGACATCCAGCAAACAACATAATGACATACATCATTCCTGTGTGTACCATAACTGTCAAAATAAGACCACCACCTGCATGTAACATATTCAACATGCTGAACTTAACATTCAGATTAGTTCTCTTTATTATTATTTGTTATCTAAATCCCATTAAAATATTATTAACTGACCCATGCTTTTCAGGATGATTTTAGCCATGAAATAGATTGACTGAAAGACAATAATAAGCACATGGTCGTTTTTGCACAGTTGATTTGTGTTGATAAAGCATTACCAGCCATACTGTACAGAGGTATTTATTACTACTGTATTACCTGTAAAGCAACCATTAAATATAAACATATTATGCCCCCTTCTTCCAATGAAATAGTCAGTCCCAAATGTGATGTATATTTGTTTTTGTATAAAGACAAGCATATCCCACAATGCTAATACTGTGGTGTTCCAGAACAACTCTGTTCTTAACAGAATTCGCTCATAGAATCCAACAGATAACTTTGAACACCAGTACCATCCAGTTTCTAGTGGGTGTAGTGATGAACACTAATGACACTTGCATTACCTTCCAACACCCTACCGAACCCTATTGAATTCATATTTGAAGTGTAACAACTGACAACTTTGTGTGACAAATAATATTAAAAACAGGGCATTTTGGACATATGGAAATTGTTGTCCAGACTTGTGGAATTTGAGTCAGGGCTTGTATTTTCTTACAGTGTCCAGCCCTGGGCCTGTGTCTAAAAAAATTTTTTCTTTGACTACTGATGCTGTATGTACAATCTACATGTGTTAGCATTTCAAATTAATTATAAAACATGGAATAATTTCATGGCTCTGTTTCCTGAAGCTAACAAATGTTATTCCATTTTATTTCATACATTAAATATGAAACGGGTAATCATGTAATGTTCTTTATATATTTAACAATACATGTACAAAAGTACAGTATGGGTTTCAATACATTAATACTTGTATACCCTACTGATATGAACACAATGCATTCCATTCACCTGTGAAAGTTCAAGTTTTTCATAATGTAAATATTCAGTTTCAAAGAAGGCAAGATGATGGTATAACCTTGCAGGAGTGTCCTCCCCTGAAAAATGAAGCGTCACTGTCACTGTGTCATGATTTGCAATAATATATCAATTGTTCTGAGTAATATATACAAGATCCTTCAAGAAAAAAAAATCAAACAAAACAAAATGCCCAAGACAAATTAACAAAAATAGTTACTGAGCATAAATTAGCTGGTAGTCTGGAGCTTGCAGACCCCTGAAAGAAAAACCATTTGAAAAAACAGAGGCAGTCAGACATTTCGAGCACCTTTACTCTTTGAGGTGAACCTAATGCATAATGTCCTTATCAATGGGGAAAATAATGGTATGAAATTGTTAAAGCTCATGTAAAGGGAACAATCTTTGTTTGTTTGAGGCACCATATAATTCAAAATCCAGCACGAGATACAACTGACAATGCTTTCTGAAAGTAACTACAGAAATGTGTTTATGCAACATGGTTCTTCCGCTACAAAACCCAAAAACCTAAATTCATAATTTAACAAAATGAACAGACAGACAAGGATAACTTTATAAAACCTACCACTGTTAGAATTTATGGTCACAGATCTAATGTATATACTCACTTATAAGTTGAGTCAAACAGCCAAGAACTCATACCCTGACCTATTGTAACATAATGTACAATCAGGTCAGGTCTGTGTTGTTTTCTTTCCACTGATTACTTCTAAAGAAATACATAGACCCAGATCTGCAGGTAAATTATTCTAAGGCAGATAAGGGGCTGTGCAGTGTTCAGTTAAACTCACCCGCACCATGTCTTCCCAACTTCCTACACCCATGGACCTCTGAAAAGGAAAAGATCTCATAAATATCCCATCAAAAGTCCCTCTATTGGACTAATGCTCTACTGGCTGGACCATTTCTTCCTTTTAAATGAAGTGTTAAAACCATCTTTTTTTATATTCTTAAACGATAACAAGATTTTCAAATTAGCTGCTAAGGTGAACATACCGGATGCCAGCTTGGCACCATTTTCATTTAGGACCAACAAGGCATGATAAAAAGCCTTCTGGTTGAAAACCCATGCTGATATGACTTTCCATTTTGGAGGACTTTTGGAGGAGTCACAATAATAATATTTTCAAGATGGATGCCATAGTGGCCATATTTGATACCAGATTGGCGCCATTTCTATTTCTGTAAATGTCAGACATTATAAGAAGTCTTTTGGTGGAAGGACAATGTCAAATATGACCAGCCTTCTTAAAGAAGTATTTTCAAGATGACCGTTATGGCAGTTATATTAGAAGTCATATTGGCAACATTTTCATTTAAATCCAAACAGACATCATAAGAAGTCTTTCATTGAAAACCCACAGCTGATATGACCATTAATTCAGGGGAAATAGTGATAATAAGATTTTCAAGATGGCCACTGTGGCGGGCATAATGAATGTCTGAAAAAACCAGACATCATAAGAAGATGGCCACTGTGGTTGCCATACTGGACATCTTATTAACTATATTTTCATCTACTACCAACTAGATAACATAAGAGGTCTTCTGATAAAAACCTCAATGGAAATATTACTTTTCATTCAGGAGAAGCAGGATAAGATTTTCAAGATGACAACTGTGGTGGCCATAATGGACATCCAACCAGCATCATTTTCATTCTGGATCAAGCAGCAATCAGAAGAAGTGTTTTAATGAATACCTCATGTTGACATGACCATCCATTCAGGAGTAGCAATAACAAGGTTTTCAAGATGGCCATTGTGGTGGCCACATTTTAATGTTTGAGTGGCACCATATTCATTTAGAACTAACAAGACCATGAGATGAATGTGTGTTTAAACATGGTAAATGCCCAAGTAGTTTATGAGGAGTAGTGATAACAAACTCACACAAACAGACTGACAAACGATGACAACAAACAATCCCATAAGCTCTTCTGGTCTATGACCAGTAGAGCTAAATATATCAAATTATTTATTTTAAATATATAAAATACAAACAGATATCTGTTTATGTAGATAAATCAGGATACTTTGCCTTTATTAATATGAGATACATTTTGCAAATAGTAATGGACCTTTATGGAGAATAGCTGTATTTAACTACAGGAGTTAATCTCTATAAATAATTAATCATTATTGTTATTATTATTATTATTATTATTATTATTATTATTATTATTATAGTTGTTCATTTATATCAAAATGTTATGTGAGGTATCCTGATATTAAATGTTAGAAGTCACTTCTAAAACCCTTCATGACAGAACCAGTGTCTGAAATTTGAAAGCAAATAAAAAAATTTCATAGTTAAAAATGTGAATTATGGTACCAAATGTAAATAATAACTAGATATATTTGAAACAATATGTTAAATTTTTACCAGAAAATAGACTAAGACAATGAAGACATTATGGGAAAACTATCACAGATCGATCTCTCTGTCTCTCTCTCGTATGCATGTACACCCATTCAAAATTATCCAAATATACCAACCTCTATAAATTTCTTGTGAAGTAGATACCTCAAAGCTCCAACACCTCTAGCATTGACAATGTTTGGACACAGATCTTCATGAAAAATATGAAATGCAACTGCAATCTCACTGATGTTGTTAGCTTTTATTCTGCCCCCTCCCCCCAAATGTAAATTCTTTCAGAGTAATTGATAAAGTTGATGGTACCATCGGTACTTGCTTATAAGTCCAACTGCAAACCACACAGACCAAGATCTGCCATTGCTTATTGCGCTGATCTAGATCTATGCAGATTATAAGATGTAATCAGTAGAATAAACAACAAAGACCCTGATCTGCCAGCACATTATGTGACATCAGATCAGGGTAAATGCTGCTTGCAGTTCGACTTGTCTTACACTCAAGTAAATACGGTATTTATTCATTTGCATTTTTATTGAATTGTTTATGTGACATTTATAGCATTGAAGTTGTCTAGAATTAAAATATAAAACTCATGTTCATATTTTCAGTTTCTAAACCCTCGTATTTTTCCCCAAGATGCAAATTCTTTCATGAAGCAGAAATACTGATGTGATGCCAAAACATAAAACCCATCTTACTTGAGCCTGAACTAATTAAATAATGATAACTGGTTTATTCCAACAGAAAAAATTACCTCTCCTCTACCCCCAAACCCATCCCACAGTAAACCTCTGATTTATATCTCCAATTAGGATTAATTGTGTATAGTATGACCATACTTAAAAGATCCCACAAAAATTTGGAAAATTTTTTAAATTATAAAATAAAGTCATATCTTTTTATAAGTCAATAAGTTACTCTTCCTCTTTTCATTAAATTTACAAGACTGCCTTTCTTGGCTTGCCATTTAAGAAATACTGTACACACAAGCAATTTAAGAATTTCTGATTATTAACTTGCACAGGTTTTTTGTAGGACTTAAACACTGAGAGTCCCATCTGGAGTCCTAATACTATTTATATAGCATTGAAGAGTCCCATAAAGATTATTATACATATTTGAGAGTCAGGTACTTTCCCTGTAGGGTTAAAATGAAACCATGATAAACACTGATAATGTACATTTTACAGAAAGGACAGTTAAATTAAGAAGTACATGACTCTCTGCAGAGTCACATAAGTGAGAAAATGTGAGACTGCTTTTTTCACTCTACTAACCAGTGGGCACTTGGTACTGTTTCATCAGCCGCACAGCCAATTTGCTGAGTGGCTTTTTCTGAAACTTCTCCATCTTCACTTTGGCAAGACCTGTCACAGAGCTGAAAAGAAATTTCACTTTGATTCATGCTGCATCAAAAATTCCATTAATTTAATATTGTTGTTAAAACTGAATAAATAGCTGTCTTGACTGAAGTAAAGTCAAATTAAATTTTTCATTCAATGATAGACAAGCAACAATATGTTGGAAGAACAACTGCATATAAACAAGGATAAATTGTGACTCAGCACACTGTAGTGAGATTGCTGGATGACTTGCACCCTACAGTGTGGTGTCAAATCCTACCACTGGATCAGCCCAGATCAGCTACTGTGGAAATGACTTGCACCTGACAGAGTGTTGCTTTGAATACTACCATTGGATCAGCTCAGATCAACTATCGTGGCATGTCCATGGGCAAGGTACTTTACTCCAACTGTCTCAGCATTAACAAATCTACATGTGTTGCTGTGCCGTAAAACACAAAACCAAATTAAACTGCACATAAACACATTACAGCTTCTACTAATAACACCAAACCAACAAACATTTCTTCCTTGGAACCTAAACCTTGATTGCAAATGCAGTTGACATTACCGAGGATCTCATTTGCTTAATTCAGCCATAATTTCTTGACCTAATGAATTAAGTAGTTTTTCACTCATGCTTTTTTATTAGCAACATCTCAAGGGGACGGTCATGGACTTGACTTTTACAAGAGTATATACAGTAAATATTAATTAAAATCTACCTTCCATAAAACAATTTTTATTTGAATATTTGTATGAAGTGTCATGTGACTGATGTTCATTTATTAAGAGTCTCTGTTAGGGCACATTTCAATTTATATTCGAGTGCATTTTCCCTTCTCTCTTAAATCTTTACATCACTGTACCGGCATTTTGTCTAAGATTTTTTTTTCAAATCTCAATTTTTACAAATAAAACTTGAATTACCATATTATTTTAAATTTCTTTAACCCTCAATCTTTTATATGCCATCAATTCGAAAAAGCAATACATGTAATTATTTTTTGTCCTTTAATTTTTATTTTAACATAGACCTTCACATTCTCAAGATATTACTTACTTGGCATTAGCAAATGCCAAAGTCATTAATGGTGATGAAAAAATTACAGATGGAGATTCATTTAAGTTAAAACTAATAAATTATTCTAGCAATTTTAAATTTTTTTAAGCTTGTCCTTTAATGATTGGTTTTTTGTTACTGACAGACTCAGCTGACTGTTACTGGCACCATACAGTATCTGTTAGCATCCAGTTTTTGTTATGTTTCTCAACAAGTATAGATACTGAATTCTTAATTCCTTGTGTGTTCAACCGCTCCGGTGGCCTAGAGCATCTGCCTTGGATACAGGAGGTTGCGGGTTCGAACCCCAGCCGAGTCATACCAAAGACTTACAAAAATGGTACTAACAGCTGCCTCGCTTGGTGCTCAGCATTAAGAGGTTGTGTTAGGACTAGTCAGCCTGGTGTCAGGATAATGTGACTGGGTGGGACATCATGCCACACATCTGCGGCATGATGCCCCAGTGCTAGACATCACTTTAAACTGTCACACTGCAGACATCGTAGCGATATGACTGGAATTTTTTTAAAGCTACGTTAAAAATCTAAATCACACACACACTCACACACTTGTGTGTTCTCTTAGCATTTAGTAGCTTTCAAAGCAAGTATGAAGAACAAATCAAAATATGGTCAGTTGGTTGTGTGGGTTTAACACCAATTACAGCATTTGCAATCACCTTATACTTCTGAACATTTATTCAAAACTTAGGGACTGAACTGTAATGAATTCATCTTGTTTACATTGTTTTGTACTGAGAGGCACATGCTAAATGCACATGTGCAAAATAAAACTGGTTTGGTGTTTACAGCACAGCAACACATGAAGGCTATATAGTGCCAAGGCAATTGGATGAGTGTGTGTGTGTAATTTGGATTTTTAACATATCTTTATAAAATTTTCAGTCATATTGCTATGATGTCTGCAGTGTGGCAGTTTATAGTGATGTCTAGCACTGGGGCATCATGCCGCAGACATGTAGCATGATATCTCACCCAGTCACATTGTTCTGACACCAGGCCAACCAGTCCAAACACTAACCTCTTAATGCTTAGCACCAAGCGAGGCAGCTGCTAGTACCATTTTTATAAGTCTTTGGTATGATTTGGCCGGGGTTAATACCTGGTACCTCCCACATCCAAAGATGCTCCAACCACTAGGCCACCAGAGTGGTGTAATTGGAGGTAACTGCCTGCCCAGACACATGCCACAGAAGCCAACCTGAGCTGATCCAATTGCAGGGTTCCAACCTGTTCCCTTGAGGTTTTGAACATGCTCAATAAGAGAACAATATATCTTTGCCTGAAAGCCAATGTACAGAGCAATGCAAGTTAGCATTATAATAGAGGAGGTGTGGAAGTATTCTTCAGAAACTGCCAGGTTGAGTATGGACAAAGAAGTGACCATATTTTGCATGCAAAACATTCTTATCCACCTACCTACACTCAGTTGCTTAGAAAAGGAGAACAGTCTCCCATTAGCTCCAAGCCATGAAGGATGACAGGGCACAAATGTACACAAGGCCAGCACTGTGTCATCACCTGTTGCTTCATCTGTGGCTTCATCAATGCCGGCGAAGAATGTGGGGTCAGCAACCCTGCAACCACTCGTTCTTTTATCTGAAAGCTGACCCAATACAATGGTCACCATTGGAATGGTTCATATCACTTTTGATAGGGGTGGGACCATAATGACATCCCCCATAACAATGACATCATTTTCTGGTACAGACTCAGCACACTGCTTTCCATCATTATGAACATGCTGCATCTCTATTTGCTCTTAAGACCTTTTCCTAGAATTGTGGACCCAATTCCTTCAGAATACAATTTGCAAACATTGCATGCTGAATTTGAGAAACACTTGGTAAAGTTAGGTATGTGGGATGCATGCCCTCCATGGCTTTTAATCTCTTGCATTTTCCTCACAACACTGACATCTTTTTAAGGTACAGACTCAGCACACTGCATTCCATCATTATGAACGTGCTGCATTTCTCTTTCCTCTTAAGACCTTTTTGCAGTATTGAGGTCAATCCAAGTCTGACAGGCATGTTGTAGCCATGTGGCTGGAGCAAAAAGTCACCAACAATTTTTGAGAGGTTTGGAGAAGCAGAAACCTCGATTCATGTCCACTTTATTCAACTGCCCGAAGAATTGAGGAGCCTGTTGTGAGCTGCAATGAAACTGAAGTCAAAAATGCTGTTGGGCGGTGTTCAGTCTCCTCATTTTAGCCAGTGATTGTCTCTCAACTGCTTCAGAGACCGATTCTGCCAAAATCTCAGATATGATCACAATATTTATACTGGAGAGGCAATTCCTGTGCTGCCTTCTTCTGTATATATCCATTCTACTGTCAAAAGACAATGGCATACAAACTGGCACAGAAAAGTGAGCCAAGAAACGATGCATCTTCAGTGAAGATGAGTGGATACAGGCATCTAGTCTCACTAGTTCACAATCTGTCAAAGACATCAGGGTGTTAACTATCAAATGCTGCATAGTCTGGTTAATTACTTAAAAAATACTGACCATGAACTCCCATGCATGAACACTGCCCAAATTTTCGTCAAGGTAAAAAAACTCTTCATGACACCAGATCAAGCAGCACAGATGCTGCCACTCTATTTGTCATTAATCTGGAGGTGGAATGCATTCAATACTATACTGACTCAGTCGTTGGATTGACAATAATCCACATAATTACCTTTGACTTTGTGAGACATTCAAGTGACAATGAATGTCATATCAAGCGAAAGTTAAAAACCTAGCAAACAACTGTAGCCACCTAGTGGTGGTAACTTGAGGGAATAGGAAGGGTTGGAAAGAGTATCTTCCCTTCATCTAAATGGTATATGGTACACAGATGAGAAAACATTTTCTAAAAATCTTTCTGCAATTGCTGCATTCAATAGTTAAGAGAGTTATTCATGTGCATGGAAAGAAATACTGACTGCAACATATAATACATACAAGGGCCGCAGGTAGCCAAGTGGTCTACGAGTTTGAGTCTTGGCTCAACCAATTTATGTAGGTGAGAAAGCCTGCCAGTAGTTTCCTGTAGGGTCTGTGGTTCTTTCCTGATTCTTCTCCATCAAAAAAATATACTGGCCACAATGTGATAAAAATTGGCATTAAACCTCACAAAACCAAACCATGGGATAAATACCTGTAAAGTAAATACCATATCAACTTCACCAATAAATGACTGAAAACCCTTGGACTTTATGAGGCACAGGATATGGTGTTCATACCCAGTGAACACTAAAACTGAATAAAGAACTGCAGCTACCTAGAAGTGGTCAGGGGAGGTAATGGTAAAGAGTTTCTTCCCTTTTCCTATATGTTATATAGACAGGAAATAAATCTTCACCTTTCGTGATGGCTGGATTTGAGAGATAGCAAATTTTCTTTCCTAACATTGATGTGGTCAAGGAAGTTATTCAAAGGAGAACCTTCTTTTGCTCTATTTCACTGAAGTCAGTGTCTCTATTACACAGAAGATCAAAGTACCAAATTAAAAGCTTCTGTTACTCTTGGTTAAAGATAGGTAGATGAACAGACATACACACCTGGCCACTTGACTTAGGTCAGTGTCTCTATCACACAGGTGATCCAAGTACTGCAGTAGAACTTTCTGTTGCTCAGGGTTACCATATACATAAGTCTCCAGTACATTAATCTTGTCTTGAAGAAGTAAGGGAAGTACCACCTGAAAGGAAAACAACAATAAATATATTATCTTATTTTCAGAATGTGCTTTTAAGCACCAAAATGTATTTGGATACATTTATCAAGTTTACATTTAAATGATTCTCAGCCAAATTTAATATAGCATATAACACGAAGACAACTGATCAAAGAGAAAGGTAGCATGAAGGAAGGACAGAATCAGAACAAAGAGATAAATAGTAACACTAATCACTTATTTAGGAGAAGCCATGGTATCTCAGCTGGTAGATTATCACTCATAATCCATGTCTTGGGTTTTCAATACCCACCCAGGGCAAAACTGGGTAAGATGCCTCAAGGTGTCCTTGTGAAAGGCACCTAGTTCCCATTTCCTTGTCATGATATAGCCAATACTGTGCTTAAAGTGCCATTAAAACCAAATAAAAATATAAAAATAAAAAATACAAAAATAAAAAACAATTATTTCAGAAAAGAGCAAGTACCAAAAGAGCACATGCTGCCTGTTTCTCCTCCTTACATACCTGTTTTGAATTTTGCTGCAAAAATGCCACAAGTCCCACAAGTATTTAATCCCTTGAAATTTAATGTGAAGTCAACTACAGTTGTTACATTGCTTTCTGTTGCTAAGCTTATCCCTAATTATTTAAAGCTCAGTGTATGATGGAAGGGTAAACATAATGTCACAAATTAAAATATCCAATCAGAGTTACTTAAATAGATACACTGAATTCATTATTATTTAATGGGGTGCGAATTCTCAGTTTTCGTGGGTAAGCAAGACTACAGCATTAAAGTCACAATGAAATATGAACCCAGCTGATATTTAATAATTTTTCACAGCATAAGAAAGCTAAAAAATATTCATGCACTGAATGGATTGTACATGTGCAGAAGAAGGGTTGGGTTGATGAGATGCTGCTGCAGTGGATTAAAGAGTTTTATCTCAAGTACAGTTTTACATTTTTTTAAATCAATAAAATTTAAGTTGGAGTGCATTTTCCAACGTAACTTTCTAATGATTTAAATGGTGTCCCATAACTTAACGACTAAAAAAAAAACTATGTGTCCCAGAACATATGGTGCAAAAAGAAACTACCTCAAAAATTAATTTATGGTGTCCCAACAATTAAAAGTCTCCCAACATTTATGGTAAATACGGTAGCTCGATTATATTACTTGCTTGATGATATTTATAACAGTGTTCAATTGATCAACTGAAATTAACTGACATGACACATGACCGTGACCACAAGCTCTTACACAGGTAGAATTTGCGTGCCTATTAACTTTTCTTCAATTCCAACCCATTTGTCTGACTTGATAAAAGAGACGTAATACAAAGCAGATCTGCTTTTAACTAAGTGTAACAATACAACAAATACTTCTGTATGTCAGAGATCAAAACACAGCACTTAATTAGGTTCTCACAGAAATGCAAGCAGAAATAGCTTCTGGCAGTAGACTGACATTTTTCATGCTTGGATACTATGGATGATTACAATGAAACCAAACTAAAACAAAGAACTAAAACACAAATTTCACTTGTCAAAATTTATTTAATTGGATATATTTATTAAAGTATTTCCACCAGTACCAGGTATTAGCAACATTTTCACAGTCCTTACTGAGACTAACAATTCCAGTTGTCAGCATCTATCTCTGTCATGAAGCCAGCACTGTGTATACCAGGTAAATAGATCACCATACCTGGTTCTGTGAGCCGCAGGCACAGGTACAGGCTATGTTGGAGCTGGTAAAGATCACCAAAGTGGGATGTACAAATATTTTCATCACTGGTCCAAAGACATTACTGGCTCTATTGGTAATGCCAAGAAGAGAGGTTCCAATCATGGAGGTGATGATTATGCTAGCACTGTGATTATCTAGCCAGCTTAATTTTCTTTTGGACTCGTAAGCTCTTTACCTTCAATGTTTCTACCAAAAAGATGATGTCAACTTAGGCAGTGTCAACAGTGACACAAATCGAGCCTGCTTTCTTTCATGCTCTTCTGCTTGCCCAATTTATTCTGAATATATTCTGAACTGCACTCCATACAATTGAGACAGGAATCATGGTTATCTTTAGCCAGCTTAAAATGCTTGCATTTAGTCCTACACATTGTGATGACAACACACTAATGAGAAAGACAACTGAATAAACTAACACATATACAACATTACAGCATTTAATAAATGACAATTACTAAATAGAACTCGTATAATAATTCAAGTACTGAGATGAAAAGAAGTACAATAGATCTTCATGCAGGTAATTCAAATAGCCACTGGGTCTATAGTACTGCATGTAATAACTGGTAATTACTAAACATAATTCATATACCAGGTCAAGTATTGAGATGAAATGAAGTACAATAGATCTTAGTGCAGGTAATTCAATCAGCCACCGGGTCTATGGTACTGCATGTAATGATGGGTAGTTACTAAATATAATTCATATACTAGGTCAAGTATTGAGATGAAATGAAGTACAATAGATGTTAGTGCAGGTAATTCAAATAGCCATAGGGTCTAAAGTAATGCAGGTAATAACTGACAATTATTGAAAAGAATTCAAATACCAGGTCGAATACTGAAGTGAATTTAACAGACCTTTACCAATATAAATATCATTTAGACAGATAGATAAAGTGTGAATTCTTCCTCTACGACATAAGTTAAGCGAGAAACAGACAGAAATATGAAATGAATATACTTCCTTGTTGTAAGAAAACTCAATAGAATCAATCAAATGAAGTGAAGGCACCAGTAGATTCAATTTTTTATTTTTTAATAAATGCTGACAGATGATGGGCAATGCATGCCAGACACCATTTGGACTTTTGACCAAGTGATCTAAAAATCTAAAGCCTATTTGATTTAGACAACTAAAATTAATGTAACATATTTTATCTTGTTTCAAAGATGTATTTTTTAACAGTACTGGCAATAACCTACATGTTCAACAAGACAGCCTCTTTCAGGTATTTTGTATGGACCTCAGGTAATGAAGAATATTTCACAAAACCTCAGAAAGAAGGAAGAACATAAATTACCTCATCCATTGAAAAGTAATTGTGTAGCCCCATCTTACTGATGCAAACAGCAGCCTGTGAGAAAGGAAGAAAAATCTGTGTACACAGCCATTGTGTAAGGAAATTGATTAAAAATGTATGCTATGCTATTACATAATACCAAACTTGATCATGAAAAAGCAACATAAAAAGTTGGATCATAATTATGTAATAAGTAAATCATAATGTGTAGAAATATTGTATAATACCTAAATTAATATAGCATGCTAACAAATGGTAAAAATGAGAGAGATTATATATATATATATATATATATATATAAATATATATATATATATATATATATATATATATATATATATATAAAGCATTTTAGCATGATTATCTGTTTCAGATATACTCCTGATCATCTAGCATTCTGAAACATTATCTCATACTAGGCTGCTAGATGGAAATTCACCAACTTCATTCAGTTGATGCCTATCAGGTAGCTATATGCAACAGGGGTATAATTTCAACCTCCCTTCCCTGGGGTCCCTTGTTACTGGTTATTATAACAACTTCAAGTGTACAATAATTTCAAATACTGTAACACTTTCTAACATTTCTGGACCAGACATTTTTTAGAGGCAGTAAAAGATATCACTGTCATCATTTTTGACATTACAACAACCATGCAAAACAGCCTATTCAGAATTACATGGATGGACCAGTAAATTTCACTCAGCTGTGATCCAGCTATGATTTTCTTATAAAGGAGAGTGCAAGAGGTTCATATATGCTAAAGAGGATTGTCTGTTTAAGGATGTGGCACAATTTACATGCAACTAACGCACAATTTGTTTGCGGTAAAATAAAATGTAGAATTTCGTCTTCATGGAAGTGGAAACTGCTTAAAGCATATTTATGTATTTATCCTACGTTAAATAAACATAACAAAATGTAAAATAAATAGAAAATGACACAGTACAAAAGAGGTGTTTTAAAGATTCTAAAGAGAGGCAGAGGGGAGGGGCTAGAAGGGCATGGAGGATAGAGGTTTGGATATGAGGGTGAGGGGAGGTAGTGAGTGCCCCTATATTTCTGTCTAGTTACAGCACTGATTAGGGCAACAAAGAATTTACCTGTTTTAAAAATCGAGCAAACAGAAAGCCAGTATAATGATCCTAGCCATTACAAAATTCCAAATGCCAATTTTCGATGCCAAAAAAATGGACAACGAATGGCACAATATACATCCACTCCATGTTTAATAGTCCTCTTTGTAGATGCTAGATGCTCCCATCTCAAATAGGAAAAAAACATTTGAGATAATTTTCAAATGGAGGTAAAATGTATCAGAGGAAGATGTGATGAATAAAACAAGAGTACCATGAAGGGCACATTATTCACCTGCCCCATGTTGAATGGTCTTCTGTGGACAATAGTATGGCATGGGTGACTCTGAAGATTATTGATCAATGGGTCTTAATGACCTGGACCATTGCACAAAGTATATGATCTTGAACTAGACTTGCAAAAACCATTTCTTTTCTTAACAGACTTATCAAGACGATGACCTCTGACCTCTAAATAACAATATTTATCGGTAGCTTTATTACCGAAAGTGTAAGCCATCCACAAAGTTTGGTCCAAAAAGCTTTCTCTAGAATAAAAAGTAATTTAAAAAAACATTTTTTTATTCGAACCACAATGACCTTGACTTTGAAGCTTTTTATCTCAAAATCAATAGCCTGCATCCATACCTTAAGTGCAAGCCCTCAACTAACCTTGGTCACGGTACATGATCTAGAACTAGAGTTATTACATATTCATTTTTCTTTTTTCAGACACAGTGACCTTGACATTTGACCCTTTTAGACCAAAATCAACAGGATTCTACCTTAACCCAAGTGCAAGCTATCCACAGCATTAGGCTAAGCTATCCACAATGATTGCACAAGGTATCTGATGTAGAACAAATGTTATTGTGTGGAAACATTTTGCTGTCTTCAGTCACAGTGACCTTCATCTTTGCCATTTTTACCCAAAAATTGATAAATACATTCCTTATCCAAAGGTTTGCCCAGATCTGAAATGTACAATGAATGTTACTGTATGAAAATAATTTTCTATTCTTCAGTCACAGTGAATTAAAACAATGTAAATTGTAAGAAGTCTTTTTTTTTTTAAAAATCCATTCACATGGGCTTCTAATGGTTTTTTTTTACACAAATGGACAACCATATTTCATACAATAAGAAATACTATCATAATATATTGCATTTTCCCTGTCCCCATTGTTTGGCTATCATTACCTCATTGTATTTTTTCTTGTCCATAAAAGCTCTGATTTCCTCTATGTAAAACTTGCTGTCCTTCGGCTGGTACATATCAAAGCATCTTACACACATGTCAAACATGGCCATGTGATTGTGTATGCACACCATAAATATGCGCTTCTGTAACTTCTCCACAAAATACTTGTGCGGGTCTCCAATACGATGCTGGTTCTGTCTGTACCACTTGTCAAATTCTTTCATGATGAAAAAGGAAAGGGTAGTAGTTTTGCCTTTAAGGTTATCACGTGCATTCAACACTAAGTAAGCTGCTAGGACAAAAGGGTTGCAGGAACTTGAAAATGCTCGAGTTAAATACTGGCCAATTTTGGAATTATCTGGAGTTTTGTGGTCATCAAACCAAATACTGTCCACATAATCCAAGATCTTTTTCATTTCCATTTCAGGCTGTTCAACTGGTTTCTGTTTAAGAGCTTGCACTACCCATGGAGATGAAGAAGCAGCATCCTGAGCCCCCTTACCACTAAAATCTCTTGAATTTCCAATTGGTGAAACATGAGAATTAACGGGATTTTGGATTGCTTTGGCAACAGTTGTCCTAAATTCACTTGTTACGTTTTCACCATGCTGATCCTTTATTGACTTCTTAGAATGGTGACTTTCATCAAAATTGGACTCTGCAAGATGTTTTGAAGCCTTTCGGGGAAGTGAATCTAGGAGAGGATGTGGCTGAATACCTTCTGCACTCTTTACTGGCATTCCACTTTGGTCTCCTCTAATAATAATAATAATAATAATAATAATAACAATAATAATAATAATAATAATAATAATTATTATTATTATTATTATTATTATTGTTAATAAACAGAAACAGGCAGGGAACGAAATTTATGAACACCTTTACTTTATTTCTTTTAGATATTTGACCTCTGTATAAAGGGTACCTGTCCATTAATTAGGAAATGGTAAGGTCTCTTGAGTACAAGTTACAGAGAGCTTTCACTGCTGTAGCCATCGTCATAATCATGTAGATTGTACGAAACCTGAATACACTTTATGCTCTCTTATGAGTCCAATTTCAGACAACATAGATCCTGATTTGTCATTCCATAATGCATCAACATATCTGGGTCTGTGTTGCTTGTTCTACTGACTACTCCTAACAAACTGCACAGACCCAGATCTTCCAGCACATAATGCGACAGCTGATCTGGGTCTGTGCAGTTTGCACTTGGACTGAACTTATAAATGAGAGGTGTATATGGTACATTTGGGGCATGCAGATCATTGTGCTTTTTAAAGTAAAACACAGAAGGCCATTGGAGGAAAAAAAACCCCAAAGACAGATATTCCATCAAAGTGCCTGAAATTACATAAACACAAGATGTAACCAAGGAGTGATGGATGGACAGATGGACTGATGGATGGATGCAGGGATGGTGCTGGCATTCATATAGTTGTTGCCAAACAATCGCCAACCTCAATATTTTGTCGCCAATTTTCAAAAAATGTCGCCATTTTCATAAAACTGTACTACCTATTTATCTCGATATCCCTGTTACCAAGGTAATATTGTCAACTTAAGTGGATGTAGAGATAAGTGGGGGAGGGCTACAAAAATCAAATTTCACATACAAGTGAAATTTGTCAGAGGTGACCTGATGCCAGTTAGTAGGATTTACACTGAGAGAAAATAAACAATTGAAATTTCGATTAATTGAAGACAAAACTAATCTGACATACACGTGTATTAACAACTTAAAACTGTGTAGAGGAATCCATAATGCATAAAGTATTGTACATGTATATGAAAAATCCATAAATTCAAGTATGGATCACATATTAGAAAATTTAGATATCATTCACACCACATTAGGAAAGCACAAATAACATGTAAGAAAGAAAATTTAGTCCTCGTTTGATCTATTCCACTGTCAAACACTTGACACTAAACAATTCAATGAAATATTCATGGTTGCCAGTAGCATGTGGTTTTATAGTTGTTTACTTGCCACATGTACATGGCTTAGATTTTGGTCAACTGGAGACAGCTAATATATTGCCAAGGCTACCAAGGTGATTTGGATGAAATGAAATGAAAACACGTGAACAAAATAAGAAGTTTAACTAACATCTTTATGACCAAATATATATGGTTTCAAAAGATCTGAAATTCAATTTGTGTTCATGAGCCTAAATATTTTTCCTGCAAAGTAGAAACTTTCATGACACAATAAAAGTATTCAAAATCACTTTGGAAAGTACAACAATTGAGCAACTTCTATTGCTTTTATTTAAGTTGGTGCTGGCTTCTTTTGATGAAAGGTGCTTTGTTTTTATTGAAGATTGTAGTCGGCTTGCTTTGATGAAGTGCATGTGTTATTGAAGTCATTACTAAATGCAAACTTTCAAAGACCAAACAAATGCTGGTTTGGTATTGCTATGGTAACATCAAATAATTGTATTAGAGCATTGATTGAGACCGATTTTTGTTAGTTTCATTTGCTTATTATTTATACAGAACAATCAGTGGTTCAAAGGTAATCAGTTATCTTTGAAGTTTCAGCAAAACTATTTTTTTAGTACATTAAAAAAAAAAAACAAAACAACCTTACTTGGTCAATTGCAACCATTCCTGTTCCTGTCTTCGGCAGTTAATCAACTGTAACTAATCCAGTAGCAAGACTATCTGAGTGTATCAGAGCTTTTACAGTACTCAAGTGAGATGTCTGCATAATTGGATTATGATGTAAAAAAGCGCTGTTAAGACATGTTTGTCATTATGAACAAATGATTTGTTTATGTAACAATAGATAACTCTCAGTGCATTTTATATCCAAGTTTGAGGCTTCCTTTCTTCTTGGTGCCTGTGAATTTCTCCACCCCAAACCCAAGATTGTATATACAAGTTTAAACAACCAAAAAATGTTGTCACAAAACACATCACCAGATGGTATATTCTGTCGTCAATAAGTACTTTTAAAAAAATTGCAATTTGCGACATTGGCGAAGCCTAGCGCCATCCCTGTGCATATGGGCAACACTTTATGCCCCTACCACTGTCATGGATGAGCATAAAAATCTAAGCCTGGCCAAATGCTGGTTCAAGTGTGTACGAATCTGTTACTAATTAGGGATTAATGTCCTCCAAAGCAAATAAGATATGCTGCCATATAAAAAGCATTTGTGATTCCATTCCGAACACAAATTTCATTAAAAAAATTGAACTACTTTAATGCCAAGTGTGGAAATCATTAAAATATATCATGCAAAGAACTCTCCTTTTAATCTTCTGACTCAACCTGATTCCATCTCTGCCAAAAGAGAATTGAGTTTAAATTTAAATCAGGAGGGAAACTGGTCTACACTCACACTGAATATTTCTAGTTGAGTCATTAAGTTTTAATGCATGCATACTGTATTAATGTCCAAGTCTTCTATTGCTTTAAACATGTTAAAGAAACAAATTAGGTTGTTATTTTTACTTTTTGCTGGTGATTTATGATATTCACAGAATATGACCACTGATATAATCTAAGCTTACTTTTCTCTTTATTTTGTCTTATTGAGATGGCACTTTTTGTATTGCTTAGCCAACTTTTAAAAAAAGCTTTATACATGATCTTGACTGCTTATGTGTACATCGGGATTCTAATGTTAATATGGAATCTTCCTGACCTGGTGAACTGATCACCTTCTGACCTGCAGAAATGGTATGGTGACTCATCCAAGGGACCTGACGTGAACTCAAATTCATCTGAATCTGAGTCAGATTCAGGAGGGACAAAACTGGACATTCTTCTGGCTGTGTTCTTTACAAAGCAACTCAACAGTTTTCCTGGAACAGACAATTTGATATTTATAATATGTTATATTTACAACAGCTGCATTAATGATTTTTTGTTATAAACTGCACTAAACATTGCAACAAAATGGGCAGTAACTCTAACTGACACTAAAAATTGTATAGGATTCCAGATCATTTATACCAAAAAGTTTCTGATATCATAAAATAATTAAAATAAGATATACTACTCAGAAACTTTAGAACTACGTTCTCCAAAAAGTATAAAATCTTCTTGATTACCAGGAAGAAAAAGGAAAAAAATTGATAATTGCGCAATTCAAAATGGTTCCCCAATTTTTCAGGCTAAACAAGCTCTTTGTCAGGGGAGAACAACTACTTACATATACAAAACACTTAACAGAAGATTTATGAAAAATTGTGGACTCCTACATGTTAGAAGCACTAAGGGCAATTTACAACAAGAGATATAACAATACAAACTTGTGTAAAAATAATAGACGAGCAGGTTCTTGTGTCTATCACACAGCGGACCAGTATGTTTTGACATAATTCTATGTTGTGAACAAAGGAGGGAAATTCAGCATGGCAAGAGATCAATGCCATCTATGGGATTTGGTAAAGAAATTATATCCGAAAAGAGTTATTAAGGAGGTTCTAAAGGAAAGATTTTAACATAATAGTGTATCGGAATAATAGACAAAAACTATAACTATAATAATATTAATAATAATAATAATAATAATAATAATAATAATAACAACAATAATAATAATAAAAATAAAGACAACAAAATATAACAAATGTAATTACTTGGGTAGATATTAGCGCAAAATTTGCATTGGGTGCAAAACTGATGACTGGCTGTAATTTTGATAAGACTTCAGCAGGAAGGTTAGATTTTTGTTTTATAAGCCAAATACTCAAATTTCTGTTGTATCTTTTCAACCCATATTATACATATGACTGACCAATTCAAGTACGTTACAGTTTCATTTTTATTGTGGTATCCATATTACAGTATATCCATAATCAATGGCTGTAACATTCAGCAGAATTTCTAAACTTGTACATGGATACCAATAACCACAGAATGTTATTTAATTTAAATGATTAGAAACTCAACTTTTGACACAATCCACCCTTCAAACTTTCTAAACAGCAGAAAGCTGTTAAATTATGGATGCTGTACTTTGTTCAGTTTGCAACATCTGCTATACAATTTTACCTTTAACGACATAATGCAGCTTGTCAAAACATATGTCTGTGGAATTCATCTGATAATTTCAGTAAAATGTTGTCTTTGTGGAAAACATCTGATAATTTCAGTAAAACATGTCTCTGTGGAATATATCAGATAATTTCAGTAAAGCATCCATAGGATTGTTGTATCAACTGCTACATATATGTACCTATGAAAAAAACAATAACACAACTGGGCATACTCACTGGACATCCACGTGAAAAATAACAATATTAACAGCTGGACATAATGACTGGATATGCACATGAAAAAAAAACAATAATACTAACAGCTGGACATGCTGACTAAACATGCACATGAAAAAATGATATAATTAGTATTACTACTCTATGGTCTTAAAGTAGGTAATAGACAAGAGCAAAAGCCAACAAATTTTGTAAAATTCAACAAATACATGTAATTTATTTCCCTAGAATACAAACTGAAAATTTAAAAAGAATTTATAGCATTACAAATTAAATCCCAAATAGCATGAAAATGTTATATCACCAGTCCTAATGAATAAAGTTCTAATTAAATACCAGTGGTGTTTGTAATAAAATCCAGCTCCTGAAGGTGTTGATGTGCCTGTAGTCTTGAATGAACAAATGTACTAGTAAACTGAAATGTGATAATGTACAAAAAGTCTTTCAATTAAATCCAAGATGTCATTGTATGAATTCACAATATTTCCAGATTAATGATTCTGTCCAAGAATATTATTTAAGAGCACCTTATATTTCCAGAAAATAATAATTTGAATAAATAATTTCACCCAAATCAAATACTGAACACAACAATAACAATGATTCTACCTAAAGAAGTTAAAGCAGGAATGAGTAATTTCTCTTGTTAACAAAATTGTATAAAAAATATTTAAAAAACACAAAAGAAGAGCCAGGATGTAGGACAAAAATTCAATTCTATAACAATCTAAGTTATAATCAGACCAGGTGTGTCACTAAATTACAATAAAGAGCACGGTAAACATAATGTCCTTGACTCAGGCTAAGACAATGATCCTAATATTTAACTCGCACTCATAGGGAAATATTAATTATGTATTTTTATTTGTTTATCAAATGAAAACAACAACAGTGTATCCAGTCAGGAACAACACGAACTTGATTTTGGCCAAGGTCAGTTACAAGTTACAATTAAACATGACACAAAATGATGGAGAAAAAAACTAACAAATTAAAAATATACATAACGATTAGCAGCTGGACATTTTGACTGGACATGCACATGAAGAAAAAAAATATTACCAGCTGGACATACTGACTGGATATGCACACAAAAAAAAGATAATATTAGCACCTGGACATACTGACTGGACATGCAGATAAAAAAAAGATAATATCAGCAGCTGGACATACTGAGTAGACATGCACATAAAAAAACGATAATATTATCAGTTGGACACAATGACTGGACATGCACATGAAATGCTTTTGTATGATCTACAATGAGTAACAAACAATGCAATAACTTACAAGCTTGAAATGGTATTTCTTCTCCCCCTCCCCATATTACTACTCATCAAAGGTTCAATTAATAAAAACGCTGTTCAAATTTAAACAATATAGTTTAAAGAAATTTGTATCAGCATTAGCAGTAAATTAATGTGATGTGTAATATCGTGTAATATGCACTATAACCAATCCTCCTAAATTTAGGCTTTTGCCTAGCAATGCTGGATTCAGTGTTATACTTAGTGATGCTTCATTTGATGTTATACATATCGATGCTACAGTTGGTGTTTTACCTAGTGATGCTACATTTGGTGTTTTTTAGTGATGTTACATTTGGTGTTATACCTAGTGATGCTACATTTGGTGTTATACCAGTGATGCTAAATTTGGTGTTAAAGTCACACATCCTTAAAAGAATTAACATTCTACTAAACAATTCTCTACAACAGAGGTGTGGACATATATAATTTAACTGCAACAGGTAGTTCCTGCATCACTGCAGTTTGTTAGGAGTAATCAGTAGAACAAACAACACAGACACTGATATGCAGGTGCATTATGCAACAGCAGATCAGGATACAGTGTGACCCCGCTATAGCATGCTCCGTTATAACACAAATTCGGACATAACATGGTCGTGGTGTGGCTCCGAAATTTCATATACATGTATTTTTCTTGTATATGAAAAAAAAATCTTTCTTAAAAGTACGAAAAAAACCCAAAAAAAGTTTATTATCATTTTAGGGAAGAGATCGCGTATGAATAATACAAGATGATCGTGGCGTGGCTCCTGAAATTTTATATGGATTTTTCTCATACACGAAAAAATAGTGTTTTCTTCTTAAAAGTACAAAAAATAACGTGTAAAAAGTTTATTCAGGGATCACACATGGCTTCACCAATGTCACAAATTGCGATTTTGTTTTCCTTATTGGCGGCAAAATATACCATCTGGCAATTTTTTTTATTGGCGACATTGTTGGCTGTTTAAACTTGGTTTGGAGTGGAGAAATTCAGAGGCCCCATGCCGCAAAGTTGATATAAAATGCACTGAAATTTATCTACTGCTATATAAATAAATTCTTATCATAATCAGCTTATGTTGACATGTACCATGAGTACTCTATGTTTTGAGATATCCACTTTTTTTCAAATTTACATTTCTGGTAGCAGAGATCAACCAGACAAGGCATTACCTCATAATCTATCTTTTGTCGTATTTTTGGCCGCTCGCTAGTAATTAATATATTTACACAGACTGACATCTGTACGTGGATGGTAAGCAAAATTCCTCTTCTTTTCTCTCAGAATTAAATCCTTCAGAACATTCACATTTTCTGTAGTAATCCCTGTCATCGGACCAGAACATCGTCGATTGACCCTTTCTTTAAATTTCTGACGCATGCGTGGAAGGCAGCATGACTCCACTACCACAAATGTAAAAACAAAAACAGAAAACAAAAACAGAAAACAAAATACAACAAAAACAAGCTCTCACTTGTCTATTCAATAGGAATGGAGGAACAGCAACTACAATTGACCATATGACAGCCAGTTCATTTTTTTTTTTAAAATGTACCCAGGTAAAATAGTTTGCTGAAATTTCAAAGAAAGCATCACAAAATCATTCTCAATCATGCAATACAATTTTCTGATATTGCCGCCACAATAAGAAATAGGCATTTGTTTGGTTCTCCAAAGCTGTCCTTTAGCGGTGACTTCAATAACGAATGCACCCTTCATCAAAGAAAGCCGACTACAATCTTCAATAAAAACAAAGAACCTTTCTTCAAAGGAAGCCATTGCCGAACTTAAATAGAAGCAATGGAATCTGATGTATTGTTTCATTTTCCAACATGACTGGAACACTTTTACTGTAAACGTGAAAGTTTCCTTTTCACAGGAAAAATGTTTATGCTTACGAACTCTACCGACAGCGGCTTAAAACACAAATTTTTACTGACTTGGGATGTACTGAAAAGTAAATGTGCTTCATCATTTGTTAGGTGACTGTGCTATTTTTTTCCACTGAATTCAGACCTATATGACCTCTGACAAAATTACTGAATATTTTAAATGTGTGTGTGTGCATATTTTCAATTGAATTACTTGTATTGTGGATTCAATGTATGTGACGTGATTCGCGGGTGAGTACACGGTGTTGATACTTTATTCATTGCTATACATTTGATATGTATATATAAATAGCATACACGTATATGTACCAATGCGTGGTTCTCTGAATAAAGTAAAATATTATATATGCCTTCTCTGTTTCACTACAGGTGTATTTCTCATTTAATATTTATGGATTTAAGATGATAACTGTGCCAATGAAGCACGTATTTTTGCACCCACATTTATTACCTACCCCACCACCACCACCCGCACATTTTTTGGGGTAAATGCATCATTTTCTTCAGCTAAATGACCTGGTTGCTTATAACATGGTTTGGTCTATAACACGGTCAGGTTCTATGGCTCCCAACTACTGTGTTATAGCGGGGTCACACTGTATTTGGTATTTGCAGTTTGACCCGACAAGTATAGACAGAACCAGAATCACATGATAATGAATGCCAGTATAACAAGGCAGAACTGTTTAACTGCCCTCGTATTGAACCACCGACCCCCAACAACACATGATAAATCTTAGTGAACCATACCCTTTCTCTATTTGCGCTTATGCATATAAATCTCTGCATATTAATTTTTTTGTCATTTCTGGCTTTTCTTTATCTCTTCACATACAAGTTCTGGGTACAGCAACCAGCATTAATATTCTTAAACACTACAGGTATCCTGCTTGGGGAAAACATCATTTGTCCAAGAACCTGGACAAGTTAATAATTTTCCTGTACATTGATAAAATACTTGCATGCATTTTATGTTAGATCTAAGGAGGTATCGGAACTTGATGCATTTGGTAACTGTCTGATTGATTAAAAAACTGTCTGATAACACACAAAATCAAATAGAGTTCATAATTTCTTAACCTTGATCCCCAGTTAAATTCTATTCTAGCCTCTTCATTTCTCAGAATTATCAGTAGCCCTCAAGCTTGAGGCAAGTAAATTTCCTGTCAGACTAGTAGCTTACATTATTTCAACAGCCTTATGAATAGTAAAGTTTCAGATCTGTCCAGTCACTGATTTTTGCAGGAAGGACTAGCGAACATTCAGCAGGATTTTATTAATGTCACAATTTACTAATCCATCTGGCTAAAAAGAAATGTATGTTAAATTGGATTCCCAAATAAAAGGGTGTGAGATCGAATCCTACCATCGGACAAGCCTAGGTCCATTACTGTTTTGTGTCCTTGGGCAAGGCACTAAATAACCTACTTGTATTCCTGTGCCATAAGGGACCAAAATCAAACAAAACCAACTCCGTCCTCAAGTACTATCTACCTGAAAAATGCACCACTCCTTTATGTGCTTGCCAAATACTGGTACACCCTTCTGTCCTTAGACCAATACCTGCATTAGAAAACAAAATATGTCACATGACACACATGAATATATATCTGCCCCACCCAGCCTTGTCAGCAAGCCTGGAATATAAAATATTTAATAAACAATTATACAATCCTAAATGAGTCATTACTGTCTTACATGAAAAGAATGCATGTTTAGTTGAATTTTAAATATTACAAAATTAACTATACAGTAATTAGGTTAATGAGATGCCATTATATATCCCAGTGATCTGGGGGTAAAGATACCAAGGGGACAATTTTAGTATATATATCTGAATTATTATTTTCCTCCTGAATATGGTAAGTATAGATATGGTTATGGAGACGGGATCTTTGCAGTTTTCAAGTTACTATTGAAGTACAAGATGCTTTAGTGCAAATTTTTCAGCAACTCTGAAAGGAGAAATTGGAGTTTTTGATGTTTTACTAATTTGCTTTTCATTAATAGTATCGCTTTTGTAAATCATTACTACTTCAGTCTTCAAGATAAAGCCAAAGAATATGCATTTCCGGTTGGCCGACTGTCCATTTTTCGATGTTGACCGTAGCACTTCCCCTCCTCCCCCCGCCCCAATAAAAATTCCCAAAATGATTTGTGCATCTGAGTCAGGTTTGCCCAGTACTTAAAGTGCTTAGTACATTATATATACTAATCATTAAAATATAACTTTAAAACCAGTGCAATAGTAAACACATGGGGGCGGGGCTAAAACAATAAAACTTGGATTCTTAAAACTCCAAATACATTGAAAAATGAACAGCTTGTATTTCTACATAAAGAATAAAGTCCATTTTTTCAATTTGTGACCTTTTAATCTGAAATGACATTGCTAGAAATAATATATCTTTTCACGGAAGATAACTTTGTTTCAAATGACAAATATACTGTATATAATAATTTATAAGTCAAGACAAACTGCAAACATCATAGGCTATGCTCAGCTGTACATAATGCATAATGATATCAGCAACCTGCATCATTCTGTCACTGTGAACCTTTTAAACTGACAAGTATGATGCCTTCTAAACGAATAAACGAAAACAGAAATGAATGAATAATAAGTGCAGTTAATTATTTCGTTGTTACATGAGATTACCATGACTAAGTAAAAAGTTTTGAAGCAAATATAGCTTTTTCTTTCCTCTCAACTCTTTGCACAAGTCCAACACTTTATGTGCTCGTAATTATTTACCACAATTCCATAACTAACTGATAGACTGATCAATAGGCTGATTAATTTTTTTGTTTATTTTTGGGTATGCATCAATTAGGATTGGATACATACACTGTGAAAGTCAATCAGGACTGGATACATACACTGTGAAGGTCAATCAGGATTGGATACATACACTGTGAAGGTCAAGCAGCACTCAATAAGCAGACTGGTTACTGATTCTATCATTGCAAACTGGAAGACTGAAGAAAGTGACTACACATGTACTACTAAACTACACAATTTGACTTCAGATCATAAATTTCTGTTTCAATTACATTCAGTTTCAACAGTAACTGGGTGTTATTATCCTCATTAAATAAAAATGATAACTGTCTGTACAATGGCAAATTATAGTAGACTTTTATCTTGCCTGTGGGGAAGCAACACATCAAGCAGAAAAATATAAACTGGGGCTAAGATGGTCGAGTTAAAGCATGACTTCAGACAAATGTCAATAGATTTTTTACTACATCTAAACATATGGAATTGTGTTAATGTTCATGTGGCTAAAGTTGATGCTCGTTTCTTTAATTTCTTATTTCTTACAGTTTTTATGCATGTATTTCTCAATTTTACTTCAAGTGAGTTATGAAAAAATTCCTTTTTTTAAAAAAAAAATCAGTAATACAAAATCCATGCATGAAAATTTAACTCTGCAAGTGAAACACTTGGACTCTTGCAATATCAAGAATCCTAATTATGACATGTCAACTGTCAATCACCTGTCAATTGATATAAGCTAAATGACAGACAAAATTTTTTAAAATATTAAGGAATGGACAGATATTGTTGAAATGATCTTCGGTTCAAACAGTGTTGCAACAAACAAACTCATCACCTTTTGATGAATATAACAGAATCTTAAAAAATAAAGTGACTGAAAATAAACACAAGGATTTTTTTAAATAATATTATGAAAAAATGCTCAGGAGAAAATTGCAAAACATGTTGAATCCAGTGATGATAACTGGTTAAAAGTTCTGCAAAACTGGAAACCAAGGAAAACCAATGAACCCATTGAAAAAAATATACAAACTGCTCAAGGTACAGATTGTCAACTTTCATCAATCTCTGTACACAAGAGGCAACTTTATTCTCAATGTGACATTCTCATGATTTAAAATAAGTAGAGAAGCATGGAATTCAAAATCACTGGAAGAGACGAACTTTATGAAATTTCTGCACAAATCCCACATTAAATTAACAAGAAGCCAAACCAAAGAACAAGGTGCTGGATAACATAAATGTGGAGAAAGTAGGACGCATGTTTGAAATAATGATCAAGTAGCAATATGGGCATTGAAATGATTTTGTATCACAAATTAGGTCCCATAATAGTACATATGGTGAAACATATCCTTCTGGATTTGGTGATTGATTTTTCACATCAATAATACACATTTTTAATATGCCATTTTATGACATTGTGTGCCTGTGTGAATCAAAAAAGCCATTTCATTTAATATGGCATATTCTGAACCCTAGTCTTGCGGTTTGGTTGATTTATTGATCAAACTCGTATTGCTACATAAATACACCTTTCAAATTTGACTTTGTATGACTCCATTTTGATTTGTATGCCTTTGTTATGCTTTTACAAATATAGACAGATTATATTATCTACAGGTGTCAACAAAAAATTGATAACTCATTAGGACATATATTGAAAAATTCCATTTTCTTTTAGTAATCAGTCAAATTAACAGTTTATAAAATAATAAACATTTCAATATGATTTTGTCTGACTTTTTAATGACTTCATCATTATTTGAATTTAACCTCTGTCTCCCAATTTTCAGTCATTTAATTCGGCATAATTAGTTGTGGAATTTGCGAGAAGCGTTGTAAGGTCAAAGTTGTTTTCTGACTTGACTCGTATTTGTGAAAATACGGAAAAAAGCTGCAAAGCAGATAATATTTAATCAATGCTTAAAATTAATACAAGTACGTAAACACATAAATAAACCATAAATTTGCAATCCTATCATGGGCTGTGAAAATACGGAAAAAAGCTGCAAAGTGAGTGATTACATTACGAAAACCCCTTCTTCTAAAAATAGATGCACTCATGTCTGTGTTGATTTGGTTGGAAAGAGGGGTTTAGTTCATATACTGGCTATAAATGAGCCATGTCTGTAATTTTATGCATTTTAGTGTGTTATGTATGAATAGTCATGGTAATGTTTTATCAGCAACAAAGAAATGAGGACACTTGCACATTTGCCCTCATGTACATGGTACAGGGGTTGTGTCAAATGCATTTA